>PVJI01006436.1:0-86483 GCA_004026765.1 Micronycteris hirsuta | reverse complement strand
GGTATGGAGGAATATCAACAGGGGAGTGGTAGGGGGAGAGGGTGGGAATGGGGCACAGAATAAGTAGCATAAATGGTAGGTAGACAACAGACAGGGGGAGGTTAAGAATAGTATAGGAAGTGCAGAAGCAGAAGGACTTATGTGTATGACCTATGGACAAAACTAAAGGGTGGGGAAAGGGGGGGTAAGGGGGTGGGGGCAAGAAGGGGGGAAGAGTGGGACAACTGTAACAGCATAATCAGTAAAATATAGTTAAAAAAGAAAGTAGCAGGAACAGACATCCTTGCTTTGTTCATAATCTTAAAGTAGATTTTATTCTTTCACTATTAAGTATGTTAGCTATAGGTTTTTCCATAGTTGCCTTTTATCAGGTTGAGAAAGTCCCCTTCTGTTAGTAGTTTGCTGAGAGTTTGTATCTTGAATGGATATTGAATTTTGTTAAAGACTTTTTCTGCATCTGTTGAGTCAATCACATGAGATTTTTTTAAATGCAGTCTGTTATAATTGCATACTGCATTGATTGATTTGGGGGATGTTGAACTAACCTTGTATTTTGGGATAAATACTACGTGGTCATTTTTTTTCTTATTCTATATTGTTGGATTCAATTTGCTAAAGTGTTGTTAAGGGTTTTGCAACTGTGTTTATCAGGGACATTCATCTGTGGTTTTCTTTTCTTGTGATAGCTTTGCCTGGTTTTGGCATTAGGCTAATACTGGACTCATAGAATGAGTTAGAAAGTGTTTCCTCTGCTTCTATTTTTTGTAAAAGTTTGTGTAGGATTGTTATTATTTCTTTCTTAAGTGTTTGTAATTCACTAGTAAAGCCATTTTGGTTACTCCCTATGATTCCTGATTACCCTTTTATTTTGAACATTCTGCAGTTCTAATAAGGCCCTTGTCATCAATCATTCTGTTTTAGATGTGTGTCTCTCCTATCTCCTTATTTCTTGTCTGTTTGTCTCTGCCTTCTGCCTCTTTCCCATAGTCTCTCTCAGGTGAATTTTTGACAATTTGAGTTTGTAGGGGCTGGCCAATCTTCTCAGAGAAAGCTGAAGAAGTTGTTCATAGTTCCTCTAAACACTGGTGGTTTTTGGTTCAGGAATTATGTGTGATATACATTAGCTACTGGAGTAGATAACTGATCATTGTGCTAAGCCAGTGGTTGCCAAATTAGTGGGCCAGTAAGTAGAATCCAGTCTCCCCTAAAAGACTGGGGCAGGAGTTAGAAGGACTGCATTTTCAGATTTGATGTGCATACTCCTAAGTGTGAGTCTCTCTGGGCCTCAGTCTGACTATCTGTAAAATTAGGAACTGAATCCCTTGATCTTTTGATTCCAAAAATGGAAGTAAACATACAATAACAGCAGAGAGAAGGAAGCCAAATAACCTAATAAGGGGGTAATAAAACAACTTGTGTTTTCAATGATTATTTGACTTTACAAGTTTTGACACTCAAATGTAGCCCATTAAAACTGGTATGTTTTGAAACAAAGTGTGGAAGGTTAAAAATGGGATTTGTTTAGATTCAGAATGCTTTGAAAATAATGTTTTCCAGTACTGCTGTGCCAACCTAGAAAAACACCACTATGTCCTAATGAAAAAAAAATTAAAACATTGGCAGGATCAAATATCAGGAAAAATATGAAAATACTTTTGGAATTTTTAAATACAGGCTTGGTACAAATCTGGAATAGAGTTATAAACACAATGGATGGTGAGTAGCTACTGCAGTAAATGGCGTAAGAGAGGCTAAGAGCTGAAAGAAAGAGCTTCTCAACACAGTGTTTTTCAGAAAATGAAAAAAGGTTTGAAATTCCTGAACAAGAGTATTTCATCTATTCACTGGGAAAATAACTATTTGGCACTCAACTCTGGGTCCTGCACAAAGCTAGAGAAATAGTTAATAAAAGAAGCTCAGCTGGAGGTCATTCTGTGGTCAGCCACATAGAAAATGAGGTCAGGGCTCCTGCTGTCTCAGTCCCCAAGGAAGACCAAGGTGTTGTATTTCTCCCTCTGGAGCTCCACAACTGACAACTAAAATATCTTTGCTTGCTTCTTCTTAAATGTGTTCTACCAATGCTTTCAGTCGTCTCACTAATATGTGCTGGTTACCTAGCCAGATGTGCCAGCACACCATCAGCATATTCCTGAGCCGCTTGCCACTAACCCCACATGGTGCCATTCTTACCATCTCCACTTATCTCAACTAGGTTTGGTTTCTTTACCATGTTCTGGGGACCCTGAAGAGGGGTGAAGATGGAACAGAAATAGGGGAATATTTCAGGCAACAGAGACTCCATTTCACAATGCCATTCTCTCCACTTAGCATTGGGCACATCAGTTGGATAGCTAAGCTTCAGAAGATGAGCTTCTATTTGTTATTCCTTCATAGTACTATGCACCTTAATAGGAAGCAGGGGCTCTTGAATAGAGCCATCTGTGCCCTAATGTTAACTACCTTCACCTCTTTCATCTACTCCTTTCCTAGCTTTGCCTTTTCTTTGGCTTTGCTCCATCATTCTGTCATTTGAGCTTCTGCTAGTTTCCCACAACAGCAGGAATTTGTGAAAGCCTGTAATATATTTGGAGAGTGTGGCTCTTGGAGTATCCTCTCTCCCTCTTTGAACCCAGAGAGAAAGCTCACATAGGTTGCCTTTTGCCAGCCAAGGGTGAGGAATCCAGTCACACATTTGAGTTCTTTTCTAGAGGTCTCCCTGTACTTCAGAGCCTGTGAGTCTGACTAAGGAGTCGGGACACTTATTAGGCACGTGAGGGAAAATACTTTTAGCATAAGGAATACCGAGGGCCAGTAGGCCCAGGTTGGAGCTAGAAAGGTCAAGTTTCTGCTCTTGTACTTTCTACATCCATCAGAAGCCCAACTGGCTATGGGTGCCTAGAACAGGAAAGGAGGGGGTGCCCGTTGAATACAGACATTGTGTTTACTTCAGGTACAGGCTTTTTTTGGGACCAACTGCCTGGGAGTAGTTAACTCACCTGAGGATAGTGGTTGAGGCTCAAGAGAACTCTGGGAGTCACTGGATGAAAACTGTGGATGGTGGGTTTACACATAGTTAATCCTCAAAGTCCTAGGGCTTTGTTGGACAGAAAGTTTATTAGTCAGAAATTAGTCATTTGTTTAGCTCTTAGTGCAGCTGTGGATTGAAATAATGCTCTTTGACTGATGGAAAATTGTGGGACGCCACATATGATTTTGCCAAGTTTGTTTAGAAAGGTGACCCTCTACATCTGCTGTTAAAATCTACTTTTAATCCTTCCAAAGTCTCCCATATCTCAGCTGCTTCAGCAAAATCTCTTTGTCTTCATCATATGAGAGCAAGAGTAATATGGGGAACAACAAAAAAACCCCTAGCTTTGAATCCAAGGACTGTCAAGCGTTCTAGAACACCTTTACAAATGCCTTGGATTTTCCAAAAAAGAAAACTGAGTAGAAGGAAAGTAAAGGATAACCAATAGCACTTATTTATCCTCAACATGTTTGTAATTATCATTATTATTATTATGGGTATTGGTTCTCCTTTTTAAAATATAATCATCCCTCAATTATTTTTCTTGTACTGAATTTCCTGTGATAGTGTTTTCTGATAACAATCCTTTATATACTTTCTCTTACATCATGCTATTCTTCAGTCATTAATCTAACTATAAATTACCTTACTTTCCCTTAACATAGCAAATTTTCTTTCACTTGGAGTGTTTGACTTGTCTCAAATTTTTTAAGTAGAAAATTTTACTCTGGTCTTGATGCATGAAATTTTAAAATTTCATTGCCTTATCTTTAAAAAATGTGTTTCCTATTTTACTCCAATATCCTTTAAGGCAAGGGGCATATGTGAGTTATTCAGCACCCTCAATGCCTGTGGATTGCCATTTCTTTCTGCCAGAGAGGATGTTCAATAACTATTGAATACCTGAATATCAACTCTGAATGGCTTCATTTTAAATATGAATACATTTACATTAAAAACTATATTAAGGTACTTTTTCCTATTCCTCCCATGAAGTATGGCTTTAAAAAACCCTGCACATTATATATGAAACAAATGTAAAAAGGCTGAAGGGTAGAGAGAAAAAGGCTGATGGTCTCAGGACCTCAGGACCTGAGGAACAACACAGAAGTGAATTACCTGTGTTTTCTTTTTGCATCATATACCTTAGACATGGAGCTGAAGAAGCCACCAACCCAGAAATGCCAATAGGAACAGACAAAATAAGCCCCATTAAAAGCCTGATTTATCACCCTGGCTGGTGTGGCTCAGTGGATTGAGTGCTGGCCTGCAAACCAAAGGGTTGCTGGTTCCATTCCCAGTCAGGGCACATGCCTGGTTGCAGACCAGGTCCTCAGTAGGGGGCACATGAGGGGCAACCACACACTGACGTTTCTCTCTGTCTGTTCCTCCTTTCTCCTCTCTCTAAAAATAAATGAATAAAATCTTTTTTTTTAAAAAACCTAATTTATCTAGGAAAAGAAAACAGGAAAGGGATGCCTAGGAAGACAGAAAACTTTTAGACAATAACTGCCTTACTCCAGCCAAATGTCATGGAGAAAATGCATTTCATGTGACCATTACTAACAAAGGTCTAGTGGAGAACCTAGACTTGTAAATTTACCCAGCTATAACAAGGTCCCTCAACCTGCCCAACCCCTCCCATGCTGAGATAGTGTCGGAGGAAACTGAATAGGGAGCCAGGAATCTCACCCCATATCTCCCCCATGGAGTCAGTGGAGACTACAAAAGGGAGCCTGCACTTTCACCATTGCCAGACTGTAACCTCCAACTTTCCTCCCTTTCCTGGAGAGGTGCCAAGGTGATGGTAATAATGGTCAAGCAGGAAAGTAGGGCTTTCATCATCTCTTCATATAGTATCAATTGAAGCACTGTAGGAAATAGTCACAAGGGACCTCTACCTCTCCCAGCAAAGAAGGTATCAGGAAAATCCCAGTGGAAATCTTGAACACCAACCACTGCTCAGCAGTAAGAAAGCATCCATCCTCCCCAGGGTATCAATGGAGGCTAAAAAAGGAACATGGACTTCACCTTTTCTTCTACTCCATCTAGCAATAATAAGATGGGTGCCTTGCTGGCACAGTGTCAGGCCTCCATGAAGGCCTGCTAAAAAATAAGATTTAAATAAGATCCAGAGTCTCATTATATAATATCCAAAATGTCAGTATACAATAGAAAACCACTTGTCACATCAAAGACTAGGAAAATCTTAACTTCAATGAGAAAAAATTAATTGACACCAACTCCAAAATGACACAGATGTTAGAATTATTTGGCAAGGATTTTAAAGCCACCATCATAAAAATGTTTCAAAGAGCAATTACAATCATCCTTAAAACAGATGAAGAAATACTTAGTCTCAGGAAATAAATAGAAGCTATAAAGAAGAAACAAATTAAAATTTTAAAACTAAAAATACAACTGAAATAATTAAAACAACAGCAAAAAAATCTTGCTGAATAGGCTCCACAACAGAATGGAGAGGACAGAGGAAAGAATGAGTGAATGTGAAGATAGAAAAATAGAAATTATCTAATATTAACAACAACACAGAGAAACTGTGGGGCTGTAATAAAAAATGTAACATTCCTGTCATTAGGGTTTTCCTGGATGGAGAGGAGAAACAAGGGGCTGAAAAAGTGCTCAAAGAATAATGGCTGAAAAATGCACAAATCTAGCAAAAGACAAATTTACAATATCAAGAAACTGAGTGAACGCCAAAGTCAATGAACTCAAAGAAATCTATGCTGAGCTTTAAAGGAGGAGAAGATGGCAAAGGAGTGAATGAAACTCACACTAACCTCCTTTCAGGGCCAGTCTGGAATTACAACTCAATTGTGGAGAAACCACCTGGAAGAAATAACTGAGCAATAGCAAGAGAGAAGCCATATAACTTCAGACAGACAGAAGAGTCAGCTTCAGCACAACCTGCCTCCAACTGCAGAACAGCGCACAAGGTGTGGTGGGTAGAGTGACCCTCAGTAAACCAGCTGGAGGGGAGGACCCACCAAAGAAAGACCCAACAACAATCAAAACCCAATTACATCCAGAGAACCAGCAAAAAAGGCATAAAGGGCATCCTAAGAGCATCAAGTTCAGGTGATCAAGGAGAATGCACCACTGAATCTCACAGGCCTCCTACCATAGAAGTTCACACCACAAAGTCAGAAAGTCAAAACAGATAAATTTTAGATACAGAAGCAAACAAGAAGAGTCTCACAAATAATGGGAAGACAAAGAAACAACAATAGCCACAACAATTTTGAGAAAGAAGAACAAAGTAGGAGGGATCAGTACACCTAACATCAAACTATATTATAAGGCCACAGTAATCAAAACAGTCTGGTACTGGCATAAGAATAGACACATAGATTAGTGGAAAGAATAGAGAGGCCAGAAATAAACCGAAGTCTCTGTGGTCAATTAATATTTGACAAAGGGGCGGAAGTATAAAATGGAGCAAAAATAGCCTCTTCAACAAATAGTGTTGGGACATCTGGACAGCTACATGCAAAAAAATAAAGCTCGACCACCAACTTATACCATACACAGAAATAAACTCAAGATGAATAAAAGACTTAAATATAAGTCATGACACCATAAAACTCCTAGAAGAGAACATAGGTAGGAAAATCTCAGATATTCCATGCAATGATATTTTCACTGACATGTCCTCTAGAGCAAGGGGCATAAAGGGGAGAATCAACAAATGGAACTTCATCAAAATAAAAAGCTTCTGCACGGCTAAAGAAAACATTAGCAAAATGAAAAGAGAATCAACTGTATGGGAAAATATATTTGCCAATGATATCTCGGACAAGGGCTTGATCTCCAAAATATGTAAAGAACTCATATGACTCCACTCTAGGAAGACAAAAAAACCCAAGTAAAAAATGGGCAAAGTACCTGAAAAGACACTTCTCCAAGGAGGACATACAGAGGGCCTAGAGACATATGAAAGGATGCTCAGCATCACTAGCCATCAGAGAGATGCAAATTAAAACCACAATGAGATACCACTTCACACCAGTTAGAATGGCCATCATTAACAAATCAACAAACAGCAAGTGCTTGGAAGTTGTGGAGAAAAGGGAACCCTAGTGCACTGTTGGTGGGAATGCAGACTGGTGCAGCCACTTTGGAAAACAGTATGGAATTTCATCAAAAAACTAAAAATAGAACTGCCTTTTAAAAAAAAGATTTTATTTATTTATTTTTAGAGGGGAAGGGAAGGAGAGAGGTAGAGAAACATTAATGTGTGGCTGCCTCTCGTACGCCCCCTACTGGGGACCTGGCCTTAAACCCAGGCATGTGTCCTGACTGGAAATCAAATCATGACCCTTTGGTTCACAGGCCTGCCCTCAATCCACTGAGCTACACCAGCCAGGGCTAGAACTGCCTTTTGACCCAGCAGTTTCACTGCTGGGATTATACCCTAAGAATCCTGAAACACCAATCCAAAAGAACCTATGCACCCAATGTTCACAGCAGCACAATTTACAATAGACAACTGCTGGAAGCAGCCTAGGTACCCATCGGTAAATGAGTGAATCAAAAAACTGTGATACATTTACACAATGGAATACTATGTCACCAAAAGAAAGAAGTACCTCCTACCCTTCACGACAGCATGGATGGAACTGGAGAG
Source organism: Micronycteris hirsuta (assembly GCA_004026765.1). Lineage (NCBI taxonomy): Eukaryota > Metazoa > Chordata > Mammalia > Chiroptera > Phyllostomidae > Micronycteris > Micronycteris hirsuta. The sequence continues at coordinate 78,807 of PVJI01006436.1, read as the reverse complement.
CATTATGCTAAGTGAAGTAAGCCAGGTGTTGAAAGACAAATACCATATGATCTCACCTTTAACTGGAACATAATCAACAAAACAAACAAGCAAGCAAAATAGAACCAGAGACATTGAAATTAAGAACAAACCTACAGTAACCAGAGCAGAGGGGGGAGGGAAATAATGGGGGAAATAAGGGAAAGGGCCATCAAAGAACATGTATAAAGGACCCATGGGCAAAGTCAAAGGGGGGTGGGATTTAGGGTAGGAGGTGGCTGTGGGTGTCGTGGTGGGAAGTGGTAGTAGGAAAATGGAGACAATAAATATAAAATAATAATAGCTTTCAAAAATAAAAGAGAAAGAAATGGAACAAGTGGAAGTTAAACTCACCTCCTCCTAGGATCAAAACAGAGTTACAACTAAATTATAGAACAATCAACATGAGTAAATAACTGAAGACTAGCTGAACAGAAGTGTTATAATTAAGGCTTTATAGAAGAAGACACATTGAGACTGGCAGGAAGGGCAGAGATGCAAAAATGAGTGGGTCCCATGGAGTGGTTGAAAATGGAGAGAAACATCCCAACTGCAAAGGTCCTCCCCGAAGAGTGAGGAGTTTTAACACCCTCCTGGGCTCCACAGCACACAGCACTAGGGCTGGGAGGAGGAGCTCACATAACATCAGGCTGTGAAGATCATCAGGGATTCCATCCACAAGGGAGAGACAAGAGTCTGCTAAAAGCTGTGGGTCTCGTTGACCCTTAGGCTGGCAAGGCAGAAGGTAATAGCATGAAATATTCAAAGTGATGAAAGGAAGAAACTAAAACCAAGATTACCCAACAAAGCTATCATTTAGAATTAAAGGACACATAAAGACATTCCCAGACAAGAAAAAGCTGAAGGAATTCACCACTGCCAAAGCAGCATTACAAGAAATGTTAAAAGGACTTCTTTAAGAAGAAAAGTTAAAATTATTAATATGAAGATATTGCAGTGAAAAAATTCTCACAAAGGCAAACACATAATAATATCAGTGGATCAACCAACACTAGAGCTAGTATAAAAGTTAAAGGGCAAAAAGTAGGAAGATCATGTCAAATTACAACAGTAAATTAAGGGATACACACACACAAAAAAAAGAAGTAAAAAATAATGATGAAACAAATGGGGGTGGGGTGAGTAAAAATAGTAGTGATTTTTAGAATGTGTTCAAACTTGAGGGGGGCCAACATGGAGGCTTAGACAGAAATGCTTCTCTTCCTTGCACAACCAAAAGAAGGAAAACAACCAATTTAAAAACAAAGAATAACCAGAACTGCCAGAAAAACATTTGCATAGAAGTCCAACAACCAAGGAGCTGAAGAAACATTCAACCAGGTGGTAGGAGGGGTGGAGTTGGGCAGCAGAGCAGAGGGGATGTGGCCAGGTGGCAGCTGGAGGACTGAGAGAACAAGGCAGCAGCAGACGGACCACACGGGCAATCCCACATTTGCACACAGACAAGCTTAGGGGAAAGCAGGGAAGTGAGACAGACCATGAAATGCTGGGTTTCAGTGCAGGAAACTAAAGACTCAAAACCACAGACTGTGGAAAAGATCTGTGGTGATTATGGCAGCGGGAGAAACTCCCAGTCTCACAGGAGAGTACGTTGGACAGACCCACAGGATCCTAAAATATGCACAAATCCACCTGCCTGCAAATCAGCACCTAAAGGGCACAAACCGCTTGTGGGAAGCAACGGAAAGTGGGATGAGAACAGAGCAAGCGGCATTGTTCCTTCTCTGACCCCTCCCTTACAGACAGCGCCACAAGGCAGCAAAGAGTGTTTCCCTGCCCTGGCGGATACCTAAGGCTCTCCCCCTTACACATAACATGTGCACCAAGACAAAGAAATATGGCCCAAATGAAAGAACAGATCAAAATTCCAGAAAAAGAACTAAGTGACGAGGAGATAGCCAACGTATCTGATGCAGAGTTCAAAACACTGGTAATCAGGATGCTCACAGAATTGACTGAGCTCAGTCGCATAATGAAGGAAGAAATGAAGGCTACACAAAGTGAAATGAAGCCAAATATACAGGGAACCAACAGTGAAGGGAAGGAAACTGGGACTCAAATCAATGATTTGGAGCAGAAGAAAGAAATAAACATTCAACCAGAACAGAATGAAGAAACAAGAGTGTAAAAAATCGAGGAGAGTCTTAGGAACCTCTGGGACAACTTTAAACATTCCAACACCCAAATCATGGAAATGCTGGAAGAAGAAGAGGAAGACCAAGATATATATATTTTTAAAGATTTTATTTATTTATTCTTTTATTTTTTTTATTTTCAATGTATTTTATTGATTATGCTATTACAGTTGTCCCATTTTCCCCCCTTTCTTCCCCTCCACCCCCATACCCTGCCATTCCCCGCCCTTTAGTTTTTGTCCATAGGTCATACACATAAGTTCTTTGGCTTCTACATTTCCTATACTATTCTTAACCTCCCCATGTCTGTTGTCTACCTACCATTTATGCTTCTTATTCTCTGCCCCTTTCTCCCCTCTCTCCCCCTCCCACTCCCCTGTTGATATCCCTCCATGCCTTATATAAGTCCCTTTAACATTTCATACAATAAAGGCTGGGTGATGATGAACTCCTTGAACTTGACCTTATCTGAGAAGCACTTTATCTGCCCTTCCATTCTAAATGAAAACTTTGCTGGATAGAGTATTCTTGGATGTAGGTCCTTGCCTTTCATGACTTGGAATACTTCTCTCCAGCCCCTTCTTGCCTGCAAGGTCTCTTTTGAGAAATCAGCTAACAGTCTTATGGGAATTCCTTTGTAGGTAAAATCTCCTTTTCTCTTGCTGCTTCTAGGATTCTCTCCTTATTTTTAATCTTGGGTAATGTCATTATGATGTGCCTTGGTGTGTTCCTCTTGCAGTCCAACTTCTTTGGGACTCTCTGAGCTTCCTGGACTTCCTGAAAGTCTATTTCCTTCACCATCTTGGGGAAGTTCTCCTTCATTATTTGTTCAAATAAGTTTTCAATCCCTTGGTCTTCCTCTTCTCCTTCTGGCACCCCTATGACTCGGATGTTGGGACGTTTAAAGATGTCCTGGAGGTTCCTAAGCCTGTCCTCCATTTTTTGAATTCTTGTTTCTTCATTCTTTTCTGGTTGGATGTTTTTTTCTTTCTGCTGGTCTACTCCATTGATTTGAGTCCCAGTTTCCTTCTTATCCCTATTGGTTCCCTGCAGATTTCCCCTCATTTCCTTTACATTATCCTTCATTTGTTAAACTAATTGTGACCATTTTTCTTCCAACCTGTGAGCATCCTGAGTACCAGTGTTTTGAACTGTGCATCTGATAGGTTGGCTATCTCTTCGTCGCTTAGTTGTATTTTTTCTGGAACTTTGATCTGTTCTTTCATTTGGGCCATTTTTTTTTCTCAGTGCACCTGTTACTTTAAGGAGCAGAGCCTTAGGTGTTCACCAGGCCAGGGTAACTCACATCGTTGTGTTGTGACACAGCCTGTGGGGGCAGGTCCTGAGAGAACAATGGTGCTTGCTCCGCTGTCCGCACTTACACTGCTACCCACAAGCAAGTTGGGCCCTTCTTTGCTGGCTCCGGGGTGAGCGGATGGGCCTGCACAGTTCCAAGTCCCTGTGGGTCTCCCCAAGGAACTCTCCTGTGAGGATGGGAGTTCCTCCAGCTGCCACCTCAACCCCCACAGGTGTTTTCAATCAGTGGTTTGAGGTTTTATTTCCCCACGTTGGTGGGTTGCGCTGTCTGCTTGGGTCCCAGCTTTTTCTCCCAGTTTATCTGCATGCAAATGAGGACCCACCTGGTCCAGCAGTCTCGGCCCCGCTGGGTCCGGGTGTGCCAGGCACTGACCGTGTTTTAGTCAGGCACACCCACCGTGGGTCTCTCCCGGCAGCTGCAGCATTGCCAGTACCACTCTACAAACCGCCGTCTTGCTGCACGCTCTCTGCCCAGCTCCGCCTAGCTTACCAGTCTGGATGAATGTGTCTTCTTTAACTCCTTGGTTGCCGAACTTCCACTCAGTTCGATTTTCTGTCAGATATGGCTGTTTTTGTTTATTTAAATTGCTGTTTTTCCTCTTTTGGTTGTGTGAAGAGGCACAGTGAAGACCAAGATATTGAAAACTTATTTGAACAAATAATGAAGGAAAACTTCCCCAATCGGGCAAAGGAAATAGACTTCCAGGAAGTCCAGGAAGCCCAGAGAGTCCCAAAGAAATTGGACCCAAGGAGGAGCACACCAAGGCACATCATCATTAATTTACCCAAGATTAAAAATAAGGAGAGAATCCTAGAAGCAGCAAGAGAAAAGGAGGCCATTACCTAAAAAGGAGTTCCCATGAGACTGTCAACTGATTTCTCAAAGGAAACCTTACAGGCAAGAACGGGCTGGAAAGAAGTATTTGAAGTCAGGAAAGGCAAGGACCTACATCCAAGAATACTCTATCCAGCAAAGCTATCATTTAGAATGGAAGGGCAGATAAAGTGCTTCTCAGATAAGGTCAAGTTAAAGGAGTTCATCATCATCAAGGCCTTATTATATGAAATGTTAAAGGGACTTATGTAAGAAAAGGAAGAAGATCAAAACTATGAACAGTAAAATGATAACAAACCCACAACTATCAACAACTGAACCTAAAAAACAAAAACTAAGCAAACAACTAGAACAGGAACAGAATCACAGAAATAGAGATCACATGGAGGGTTATCAGTGGGGAAGGGGAGGAGGAGAATGGGGAAAAGGTACAGGGAATAAGAAGCATAAATGGTAGGTACAAAACAACAGGGGGACATTAAGAATAGTATAGGTAATGGAGAAGCCAAAGAATTTACATATACAACCCATGGGCATGAACTGTGGGGGAGGGTGAGAGGGGTGGTGCAGAGGTGGTGCAACTTGAGTGACCATCAACTTAAAATAAACTGCTATAAACATAGTTTGGTATATATGAAGCACATGGTAACCACAAACCAAAAATCTACAATGCTATTCAAGAAATAAAGAGAAAGGAACTCAAATACAATAGTATAGAATGTCATCAACATAGAAGAGAGGAAAAGAATGAGAAAGGAATCGAGAAGAATAACAAAAACAATCAGATAACAATTAATAAAATGGCAATAACTATATACCTATCAATAATTATTTTAAACGTAAATAGATTAAATTCTCTAACCAAATGACGAAGGGATACAGATGTGGTATATATATATATATATATATATATATATATATATATATATATATATAAAATGGAATATTACTCAGCCATAAAAAGAATGAAATCTTACCATTTGTGATAACATGGATGGACCTAGAGGGTATTATGCTAATGAAATAAGTCAGACAGAGAAAGAGAAATACCATATGATTTCTCTTATATGTGGAATTAAAAAACAAATAAATAAATAAGGAAAACAGCCCTGGTTCGTGTGGCTCAGTGGATTGAGTGCTGGCCTGAGAACCAAAGGGTCGCCAGCTTGATTCTTGGTCAGGGCACATGCCTGGGTTGTGGGTCAGGTCCCCAGTTGGGGGTGGGTGAGAGGCAACAAATTGATGTGTCTCTCACATGTCAATGTTTCTCTCCCTCTCTTTCTCTCTTCCTTCCCCTCTCTCTAAAAATAAATAAATAAAATCTTTGAAAAAAGAAAACAAACTCATAGAGAGGACAGACTGATGGTTATCAGATGGGAAGGAGGTTGGGTGCTAGGTGAAAAATGTGAAGGGATTAAGAAGTGCAAATTGATAATTATATCCAAAGAAACCAAAAACACTAATTTGAAAGAACAGAAACACCCCTATTTTCATTTTAGCTTTATTTACAATAGCCAAGATATGGAAGCAGCCCAAGTGTCCACCAGTAGATGTGTGGATAAACCACTATGGGACATTTAAACAATGGAATACTACTCAGGCATAAAAAAGAACAAAACTTTACCCATTGCAATAGTATGGATGGACCTGGGGAGCATTATGCTAAGGGAAATAAGCTCATCAGAGAAAGAGAAATACCATATGATTTCACTTGTATGTGGAATCTAATGAACAATCTGAACTAAGTAACAAGCAAAATAGAGACAGAGTCATAGATGGTAGGATGACAGCTAATGGGGGGGGGTTAGGGGGTGAAGGGATTGAGCAAAAAGGAAGGAGTCATGGACATGGTCAACAGTTGGTGATTGTGGGGGGAGAGGGGAGTATAAGAGAACTAAATGATAATGGAAAACTTACAATAAAAACTCCAAGTAAAAGAAAAAAACCCCTCAAATTGATACTTACAAAATAGTCATGGGGTTGTAAAATACAGCATAGGGAGATATTTAGTCAGTAATATTTTATAAAGATTTTATTTTTATTAATTTTTAGAGAGAGGGGAAGGGAGGGAAAGATGGGGAGAGAAACATTGATGTGAGAGAGAAACATGGATCGGTTGACTCTCACATGCACCCTGACTGGGCACTGAACCTGCAATCCAAGCATGTACCCTGATTGTGAATTGATCCTGCTACTTTTCACTTTGCAGAATGACACCCAGACAACTGAGCCACACAGTCAGGGTTAGTCAGTAATGTTTTAATAAATAATTATGGTGTCAGGTGGGTGCAAGACTTATTGGAGGGGACACTTTGTAAGTTACATAAATGTCTAAGCAGTATGCTGTACACCTGAAACTAATATTAAATGTCAGCTCTAATTGAAACATTTTTCAAATATTTAAAAGACAGAGATTGGCAGCACGGACAGAAAATTTTAAAAGAAATACCCAAGCTATATGCTGTCTGCAAGAAACTCACTTTAAATATGTATCTCCAGGGAATTATTCTGAGTGAGAAAGCCAATTTGGAAAGGTCATATACTATATGATTCCACTTATATAAGTTTTTTGAAATAATATAGAGATGTGAAACATGTGGTTGCCAGAAGTTAGGGATGGTGGAAGAGTAGACTGGACGTGACTATGAAGGAGTAGCACAAAATAGATTTTTGCAGTGATAGAATAGTTTTGTATCTTGATTGTGGTGGTGGTTACATGACGCTACACAGGATAAAATGATACAGAATTTAATACATATATTGTACCTATGTCAACTTCAAGGTTTTGCTATTGTAGCATAATTACATAAGATGTAACCATTGGGGGAAACTGGGTGACGGGTTCATGCGATCTCTCTGGATTTTCTTGACTGTTTCCTGTGAATCTACAATTATTTCAAATTTTAAAAAGTAAAAACTAATAGGTTATTTTTAAAAAATCTATATGAAGAAACCTAATATTAATAACATACTTAATGGTGAGAAACAGGCAACTTTCCCACCAAGATCAAGTATATGCAAGGATATACCCTCTCACCACTCTTTTCCAACATCATATTGGAAGTTCTAGCTAATACAATGCAAGGAAAAGAAATAACAGGTATACACCTGGCTGGTATAGCTCAGTGGATTGAGCGCGGGCTGGGAACCAGAGGGTCCCAGTTCGATTCCCAGTCAGGGCACATGCCTGGGTTGTGGGCCAGGTCCCCAGTGAGGGCCATGTGAGAGGCAACCACACATTGATGTTTCTCTCCCTCTCTGTCTCCCTCCCTCCCCGTCTCTCTAAAAATAAATAAAATCTTTAAAAAAAAAAGAAAGAAATAACAGGTATACAAATTGGGAAGGAAGAAATAAAACTGTCTTCGTAGAGGACACAATCATCTATGTAGAAAATCTGAAAGTAGCAACCAAAAAATACTCCCGGAAAAATCAATCACTTTCCTATATACCAGCAATAACCAAGTGGAATTTGAAATAAAAAACAAATACAATTTACACTAGCATCCCCAAAAATGAAATACTTAGGCATAAATCTAACAATCTAACAATACGTACAAAATCTATATGAGTAAAACCACAAAACTCTGATGAACAATATAAAAAAAACCTAAATAAATGGAGAGATAATCCATGTCCACGCACAGGGAGACTCAGTATTGTCAGGATATCAATTCTTCTCAACTTGATCTATAGATTCAATGCAATCTTAATAAAAATCCCAGCAAGTTATTTTGTGGATCTCAACAAACTGATTTTAAAGTTTACATGGAGAGGCAAAAGACCCCAAATAGCTGACACAATATTGGAGGAAATGAACAAAATTGAAGGACGGTCACTACCTGACTTCATGACTTACTATAAAGCTACAATATTCAATACAGTGCATTATTGTTTAAAAACCGACAAATAGATCAATGAAACAGATTAGAGACCCCAGAGATAGACTCACATATACATAGCCAAGTGAACTTTGACAAAGAAGTGGAAGCAATACAGTGGAGCAAAGACGATTTTTTTTTTCAAGAAATGGTGTTGGAACAACTGGACATCTCCATGCAAAAAAAAAAAAAAAAAGAAGCTGAACATAGACTTTACACCCTTCTTGGCTGAGCACCTGGCCCTCAACCCAGGCATATGCCCTGACTGGGAATCGAACTGGCAACCCTTCGAGCCATACCAGCCAGGGCTATATGTTTAGCTTTATAAGAAGCTGCCAAACTGTTAACCAAAGTAGGTATACTATTTTGTATTTTCTTTTTTTTTTTACTTTTTTAAAAATTGTTGTTCAAGTACAGTTGTCTCCATTTTCCACCCACCGCTCATCCCCACCCCAGACATCCCCACTTCCCACCCTTGATCCTAACCCCCATTGGTTTTGTCCGTGTGTCCTTTATATGTGTTCCTAAAAACCCTTCCCCCTTCTCCCCCATTATCCCCTCCCACCTCCCCTCTAGTTACTGTCACTTTGTTCTTAATTTCAAAGTCTCTGGTTAAGCCCTGACTGTTGTAGTTCAGTGGATTGAGTGCTGGCCGGCAAATCAAAGTCTCTGGTTGTATTTTGCTTGCTTGTTTGTTTTGTTGATTAAGTTCCACTTATTGGTGAGATCATATGGTATTTGTCTTTCGTCACCTGCCTTATTTCACTTAGCATAATACTCTTCAGTTCCATCCATGCTGTCGTGAAGGGTAGGAGTTCTTTCTTTCTGCTGCATAGTATTCCATTGTGTAAATGTACCATAGTTTTTTGATCCATTCATTTACTGATGGGCACTTAGGTTGCTTCCAGCACTTGGCTATTTTGCATTTTCATCAGTAGTGTATGAGATTTCCAGTTCTTCTATATCCTCATTAGTACTAGGTATTTCCATTTTTTAAAAAAGATTTTATTTTTATTTTTAGAGAGAGGGGAACGGAGGGAGACAGAGAGGGACAGAAACAGCAATGTATGGTTGCCTCTCCCATGGCCCTCACTGGGGACCTGGCCTGCAACCCAGGCATGTGCCCTGACTGGGAATCGATAGGTATTTCCATTTTTAAAAACCTTTTTTAGTGGGTTGTAGAGTGTATCCCATTGTAATTTTAATTTACATTTCTTGAATTATTAATGATATTAAACATCTTTTCATATGCTTAATTACCGTTCACACTGTGTGTGTGTAAATGTCTGTTCAGATCTTTTGCCCATGTTTTAAGTTGGATTGTTTTCTTCTTATTGAGTTGTGAGAGTCAACTCACACTTGGATTCTGAATACCAATCTTTTATCAGATGTGTGTGTTATAAATATTTTTCCCAGCCTGTGGCTTGCTTTTTCATTTTCATAACAGTATTTTTCGAAGCGCAGAAGTTTCAAATTTTTAAGTCTAATGTATCCGTTTTTTTCTTTTATGAATCTCACTTTTGTAAATATCTGTGAAATTTTTGACTAACTAAAGGTTAGAAAGATTTCTCCTACACTTTCTTCTAGAAGTTTTTAGTTTTAAGTTTTACATTTAAGTCTATGAACCATTTGAATTAATTTTTTAAATATGATGTACTTACAAGGCTCTCTGACACATATCACCACATCTGATCTCATTAACAAAATCTTTGAGGAAGGCACATCAGGAATTTTAATTCCCATTTTACAGATGATAAAAATGAGGATTAGAGAAGGGCTGTGTAACTTGCTCAAGGTCTCACAGATGATGAGGTGAACTTGCAAGGTAAGAGGTAAAATGTGTGATGAGGGTTTAGGTCTCCCTGCTGTCCCAGGCCAGTACTTTAAGAGCCAGGCAGCTAGGGCTCTTGACGCCACCCCAGCAACGCAAATTTTCCCAGTGGGGATCTAAAAAAAACCTATTAGGCACTGAAATAAGAGACAAAGGCAGTTGGCTAGCCCTGACCTCACTCAGACTGCCCTTCTCTGGCCCACCTGGGCCTCCACAATTGATGAAAGCCAGAAGCTGGCCTGATGCTCTACTCAGATGATACTCAATGATGCTTTTTGATAATGATGATGAAGACTTGGAATGTGTTCAGAGGAGAGCACTGAAAGTAATAACAGAATTAGAAATTAAGGATAAGAAGAAAAGTTAATGGAACTAAGATTATTTAACCTAGAAAAGAGAGGCCCAAGATGAAACTTGATAACAGCCTTCAAACAAACAAACAAAAACCCTTGGGCTTTCTTTCTGAGGGCTGAGCACGGAGAAATAGGCTAGAAGAATGTTAACTAAAAGGACAAATTTCTTTCTCTCTGGTGAGCTTTGTTACAGACACTTAAGAGCCTTTTAAAACAGAATAAACTCTTCTTATTCAAGTTTGGAGCCAGGGATTTGCCCAACATGGGCCTTGATGAAAAACTTTGGCATAATGGTCACATGACCCTCTTGCACAGTGTCTTTAGAAATCTTTGGGTGGCTCCTGAACATGTATTGTGATTGTGACCTTCCTTGTTCCTTAGTCTTAGCATCTTTAAAGATGAGCCTTACCTTAGATCTTGAAGGCTTAATGCCCATGCTTCTTGGCCCCGAAGCCAAGTTGCTGAATGCATAAGGCTATAGATCTGGTTTAGCATTCCTGAAAGGGCCTAAAATGTAGACTAGTCTAAATATGACCCCAATGCTTGAATCCCCGTTTTATATCTAGCTTCTGCTTGCACACCTCCAATGATGGGAAATTTTATTCATCCCAACGGAAGATATAAAATAATACAATTAATTTGGACTAGGAATAAGGACAGTTATATTTGAGTTCCAGCTCTGCCACTTACTTGATGCATGATCTTTGATAAGTTCCTTCACATTTCTGGACCTGCTTATTTACCAATAAAATGATAGCGGAGGGATATCTTTGTTTTAGTTTCTGTTGGTTTAACTGCTGTAACAAATGGTCTTCAAAAATTGAGTTGATTAAAAAACTGTGGTATGTTTTACACAGTGGGATACTAATCAGCTGTAAAAGAGAAGGAAATTTTACCCTTTGCGACAGCATGGATGGACCTGGAGAGTATTATGCTAAGTGAAATAAACCAGAGGAAGACAAATGCCATGTAATCTCACTTATATGTGTAACCTAATGAACAAATAAACAAGCAAACAATATAGAAACAGACTCATAGATACAGAGAACAGACTGGCAGCTGTGAGAGGGGTGGGGAGTTGGGGAGCCAGGTGAAAAAGGTGAAGGGATTAAGTAAAGAAAAAAATCTCATAGACACAGACAACAGTATGGTGATTACCAGAGGGAAAGGTAATTAGGGGAGGTAGACAAGGGTAAAGGGGCGATAAATGGTGACGAAAGGAGACTTGACTTGGGGTGGTGAACACACAGTATAATATACAGATGATATAGAGTTGTACACCTGAAACCTATATAATTTTATTAACCAATGTCAACCCAATAAATTCAATAAAAATTTTTAAGAAGTGGATGCAACAATTAAAAAAATTTGATGGCTTAAAGGACAAAACATTTCTCTATTTCTTATGTATCATTCAGAACAGGGATTCCATATTGGAGAGGGAAGGGGAACTTTGCTCAATGTAGTTATTCAGGGACACAGATAGAACTGATGGCAGTTCTGTCAGTCTTAATACATGGCTTCCAAGGTCCCTCTGCATTTGTAGCCCATCAGAACACAGAAACCCAATGGGATGGTTTTATGGTCCAGGCCTGGAAGTAGTGTTTATTGCTTAACCACATTCTGTTGGTTAGAATTCAGTCACGTGGTTTTACTAAACAGCCAAAGAGGCTGAGAAATGTACAGCTGTGTGGTAACTAGTTAGGCTTCATTATCTGCTTGATCTTTAAAGCCCCCCACCTCAGTTCTCAAGTTCTGGATGTGTTTATAAACTAGACTCTTCGTCCTCACATTGCCTTGCCACAAGTATTTTGAAAATTGCCCAAGCTCTCTGGCCAGTAGGGAGTAGCTGGCTGGCAGTACAGGCTGATGCAATACCCCTGTGAAAGGCCAGAGAAAAAGAATTGAGACACCAATCATACTACCAGATACCACATTAAGCTAAGGTATCTTTGTGCTTATTTTCTCTGCAGCATGGGTAGGAGCCCTCTCAATGGGCATGATCTTCTTCTGTTCTCCCATTGTGAGCATATTTACTGATCGTTTGGGCTGTCGAATCACAGCAACTGCGGGTGCTGCTGTCGCTTTCATCGGCCTCCACACCAGCTCCTTCACCAGGTAAGGCTAGGAGTTGGTGGATGCGTAAGCCTGAGGGTTGTCCTCTTTCTGGACTTCAACTAGGGACATTCTTCTCCTTGCAGAATCTTCTGTGGCCCTTTTCATACAGAATACTCATTGTCCAATGGGACTCATCTAGGTAGGGTCCCCAATGTCTATTGGTAGGGAATATCCCCAAAGAGGACACAAGAGTTCCAAAGTGGTAGGAGGAGTCTAAGTTTGAGAGTTTATACAGCTGGGCTCATGTCCAGTTTTGGCCACTGAATTGATATGGAACAATTGATGAGTACCATTCCCCTCTCTGGGCCTCAATTTCTATATCTCTAATATGAGAGGATTAGGCCAGATGGTCTTTTTGGGTCTCTTCCAGCTTTGCCATTTTATTCCCCTTCAATGTACCACACATTTCATGACCTCATCTGCCTTCTTGGTAAAGAGCTTTTAGAGCAAACTCATGTGGACACCTACCATTATAGTATTCCAGAGGTAATCTTATGCTGAAAAAGAGGTCAGCTCAGCTCCAGCCTGTTTAGCATTTCTGGCCCCTTTCAGGATGTTTCTGGCTGCCAATGCATGTTTAGTTTGGGACAGATAAAGATTCATCTCTTGGGCATGAGAAGGGATACTTAGCAGCATCCCAACTGAGGTACAAACCTAGCAACTGAGATACCCAGCCAGGCCTAAGCTCGAGTCAAACTCTGGTCCTGTTGGTTGCACTGACAAAACTTAGTAGTGCCAGGCAAGGAGCATGGTACAGGTTCATTTTCTGCTTTCTTTCTGCCAGCCCTGCAGAAGCATGTCTGTAGTTGAGGGGAGAAGTGAAAACCCTCCACTACAAACTGAGAATAGGGGATTCCATCGACTTTCTGCCAAAGACACTTTGGATGTTATGGTACCTCCTACTTCCAATCTGCCTGGGCTAGTGTAGGAAAATGCTGGCCTGGAGATGCAGTTAATTTGTCAGAGATTTGCGTTCTGAGCTTTGTTCCCCAGAGTAGGACCATGGTTATGTTCTCTAGGTCTAACATTCCACTCACATCAGAGAATAGTGTTCTGCCACAATTGGGCCCTTTGAGAATGAGCCAGATTTCTTTATGACTTGAGTATTTCTGGCTGCTCAGCCTACCCTCCAGCAGAGCTTAGATCTGTCCTTCAATGTTTTCTTGAGTCAGTACCACCTAATTTGGAGGAGAGGAAAACCATATCCTACCTGAAACCTGCTCAGTCCTCCCAGGGAAGCAGCTCCAAACCCTTTCCTAACCTCTCCAGTGGTTGGCCTCATTTGTCCTCAGCAAGCTGGTGTCTGGCTCCTTGTGGGAAGGAGCTAGGCCTCAGAAGCAGCTCCAGTCTCAGCACTACACAGCAGAGGCCTGGTTTTTAAGGACAAGAATAGCAAAGTGTAAACAGATTAGCAACATACGGATCCCATTTCCCTTGCAATCCACATGAGCTGTTACGGAAACGGAAGAAGCTCAGGCATGTTTTATTCTGGCACTCTTCTTTAGGCACATTGGAGTATGCATTCTGTTCTTCAGGCCCCTAAGCCCCTCACTCAACCCCTTTGCCTTTTCTGTAACAACATCTTCAAAGCCGAGAAATTTTCTGAGTGGCTTTACACCCAGTGGGAAAATGCTTCTGCCTGTGGCTGGAGCTCCAAGTCATCCTTCCTGTTCTTTGAATCAGGGCTCTGAATTCCTTTGGATGGTATGATGTGGAACAGAATGCAGGCAGGGCTTGGGAGGACTTGTAAGCCTGTTCAGGGGCCTCCTGTCTTGTGGTACAGCTAGAAATAGATCTACCACATAACGCCCTGGATAGAACCTCATGCTTTGCCCTCACCAACCCTCGCTCTGCTGATCTAACTCCTGTCCCTTAGACAAAATCCTTGGCCCATGCCATCCCATTGAGTCCCTAGAATATTAGGGGAGCAGGCCCCAAGGAATCTGGTGGAAGAGGAGCAGTTGGCTTAGCCATGTGTTCCAAGCAGAGACAACCCTTTTGAAACCAAAGCCCTTGTTCATATGCAGTGAATACAAACAAATGGAAAGCAATAGTAATGATTGCTGTGGTTGGAATCATGCGTGCAATCACCATATCATCCCTCAGCATAGGTCCAGTCTTTTTAGTATGAGGACTGGCTCTATCTATGGAGAAAAACTGCCTGACCATGGAGACTAGTAGATAAATAAGTTGTCAGATAAAAACTATTGCAAAATATGTGGAGGCTTCAAAAAGAAAATAAAATTCCTCACTAGGTTGTGCCAATATTTTTTGGGTACAGATGGCTGGCCAAGCTAACCTTTACATGGCCTTTTCCATGCTGACCACTTTGCCTTCTGTTACAGAGGCTTATGGCCCCTGCAGGCTTAAGAATTTTAAGCCAGAACCTGTGTTACTTTGTGAGACACATAACTTTTTTTGAGGCATCATTTTCCATCAAGCAGCTAGGTTATGCTGAGATATTCAGACTTTGGGTAGGTTGAGGATGGGCTATCTCTCAGGAGACCACCAGACATTCTCTGAAATAGTAAGAGTTCTGAACATGGAGAAAGATACTGAAGAGTCCTCTGGAGAGTTTCAGCCTCCCAGGATCTTGGCTCCTTGCAGGCCTTTGTTACTTGGGATAAAGCTTTGGCTACCAGCCAACCCATGCTGTCTAAGTGAGCAATAGGTGAAACTGTTCTCTCTAAAGCACTGACTTATTCCTTATAGCCCCTCATCTAGCCTTTGGATAGGCTGTTTCTGTCTTTGTTTTGAATAATCGTCTCTGATTGGGTGCTATGACTCAAAATAGAGTCACACAGATCTGGAGTCAAGTCCAAACTTTGCTGATTCACAGTTATGCTACCTTGGGTAAATTACTTTACTTCTTTGAGCTTGTCTCCCCATCTACAAAATGGGGATCAGAAGGTTCTTCTCCTTGTCTGTTTTGAAGGTCAGTGGTAAGTGGGGCTGTGGATTAATGGTGGGGGGCATGCAGGTTTCAGGAGGGTGAAGGGAAAAGGGCAGGTAAATTTTCTCGTAAGGCTGCTGAAGATAGCTCTTGGTGTCTCTCCCACAGCTCATTAAGCCTGCGTTACTTCACGTATGGGATTCTCTTTGGTTGTGGCTGTTCCTTCGCCTTTCAGCCATCTCTCGTCATCCTGGGCCACTACTTCCAACGCCGCCTGGGTCTGGCCAATGGTGTAGTGTCTGCTGGGAGTAGCATCTTCTCCATCTCCTTCCCCCTTCTCATCAAGACGCTGGGGGCTAAGATAAAGCTCGCCCAAACCTTCCAGGTGCTGAGTACCTTCATGTTTATCCTTACGCTGCTTTCACTCACCTACCGGCCCCTCCTGCCTAGCTCCCAGGACACCCCAAGCAAGAGAGGTGTCCATACCGTGTGCCAACGCTTTCTGGCTCAACTCAGGAAGTATTTCAACATGCGAGTGTTTCGCCAACGTACCTACCGCATCTGGGCCTTTGGGATTGCTGCTGCTGCCCTTGGCTACTTCGTTCCCTATGTACACCTGGTGAGGAATACCAGGGTGGGCCCACCCAACCTGGTCCCAAGAATCTGCCATTAACCTGCCTGAAATGTGAGAGGGTAGGGGTGGAGGATATTGAAAAGGCAAAACTGAGACCTTTGGAAAAACAGACAAATAGTAGTTGGAGAGACTCAGAGTGGGAAAGAGGACAGGTTGAGGGAAGACCTCAGTGGGAAATAAGGGGAGTTCCTTAGGGAAAAGCTTGTACCTGAGGTTTCTCCCACTGATAAGTCTAGATAGACAGATTTTCAGAAGATAAGCATCACTGGGGTGGAGGATGACCCAAGGATAGGGTTGTCTAAAAGTGTGTTCTATGGAATGCTGGTCTTTGTGGTCAAATGATTTTGTTTAGGCAATAACATATTAGATCTCTTTAGCTTCATATTATGTAGCAATCTTTTAAAGGTACCAAAAAATCTTGCAGTAAACAAATCCTTCAGTTTTGTTTAACCAGTATCCACCCAACTTTTGACTAGAACTGTCAGTTGTACTCTCATTATCTTCCATAGACCTCATGTTTCTTAAAACACACTTTTAGAAATGTACCTGAAAGTTGGTGGATACTTCTCCCTTGGTGATCTGCTGTTTCCCAGTCTGTCAGTTCTGGGTCAGGGAATGGAGAGATTGTAGAGGAACCATTGGATTTTCTCAGTTGTTAAGGCTGTATTCTGTCCTGCAAGGGCTTGGAAGGGGCTTGGAGACACCCATTCCCCTCAGCTGTGTTCAATAGCCCAGAATGTAGAGAACCAGGGAATATGTAGCCTTTTAAGTGCTTAGAAGCAGCCAGGGAGTTTGTCCTAGAGCTAGGGTTACAAGGAAAGTAGTTCTTATCATAGTCCAGACAAGTAAGCACTAGAGGGTTCTGAATATGCCAACAGTTAATCAGTCAGCTCCTCTTCTTTCTCCTGTCCTGGGGGGTCTGATGCTATGCTTTTCAGATGAAATATGTGGAAGAGGAGTTCTTGGAAATCAAGCAGACCTGGGTGCTCTTGGTGTGTATTGGGGCTACCTCAGGCCTCGGTCGCCTTGTGTCAGGCCGTGTCAGTGACTCCATTCCTGGACTTAAGAAGATCTACTTGCAGGTGAGTGTGGCCACCCTGTCTACTGTGGGGAGGAATACTGCTACAGATACTACTTCATCCCCACTTTTTAGGATAGAATGATAGGTCATATCATTGCTGTGTCCTGGGCCTCAGCTCGGACACCAGCTTGTACAACATGGGAAAGTCAATAAATTCTCTCAGCCTCAGTTTGCCTTGCTTTCAAATGAATATAATCATTCTTGTTCTGCCTCTTTCACCAAGATGGAGTGAGGATCCAGTGAGAGCAGTCTAAATGGAACCTCTAGAACATTTTCAAAGAAAGTTTTTAATAATGGCTCTCCCATCTGAAAGAGGGAAAGTGAGGCCAGCAGTTAGATGCTGCCACCAGTGAGGGGTGATCTCATGGCTACCCCACACTCTCTTGGAGAGTTTTGGACATGTGTAATACCTCGTGGCCCAGTGTCTCTCTCCTGCAGGCCCAGGCTCAGGTTCACAATCTCTTATACTTCCAGATCTACTTGGCACCAAACACTGGCTGTTAAATGCCACCCTCTTCTTTGACACAAAAAAGTACCACCAGAAAAGGCCAGACCACTCCCCTTCTCTAGGCCTCACTTTAGCCATTTGTGCAATGAGAATAATTCTTGCTTTTCCTATCTCACCTTACAGGTGAGGACTGAAACAATTATAGGCATGACCAGGCTTTGGGAAATCAAAAAACTGTATAGCCATGCAAGGTTTTAATCCTTCTGATAGTGACACAAGTAGCCTCATATTGTGGGCAGTAGACACAAGAGGCCACTTTCTATGTGAATTGGACTCTGGTCTGGCTTGAATACAGATCACTGCTTAAGCTGTCTATCTTTGTCTACCTGATAGCAATATTGCCTTTCTGACCTGGCTCATTCTTATTGCTCCTGCAGTTGAGTTTACTAGAAGATGCCCAAGTGTGAAGCCCTGTGGATGGGTAATGGCAGTCCCAAAAAACATATGATCACAAATAATCCATCAGGAAGTACTTGAGTTCTGACTCCCCTAAGAAAGCCCTAAAATCATTTGCAAGGGGGCCTAACTACACTCACATCAGGGATTTCTCTGTCTTCTGACAACCCTAAGAGTTTTCCTAAATACCCTCAGATGTCTTGGACGAAGTTTTCTGTTGTATTTAACTCTGTGTTAGGTTTTCAAGAACTGGTAAATCTGGTTTGTCAGAGCTAGCGGTGCCCTTATGATTCATCCAGTCCAATCTCTCATTGTACTGATGGATAAACTTACGGGAAGACCTACCACCAGTTGTGGCAGAGCTGAACTCCTATGTGATGCTCTTTTCATATTCTGCTTTACCTTAAGTGATGGAAGGCAGAGGCAAGTCCCAGAGATAAGAGACTTGATTAATGTCAAACCAAAAGCCTATAATTGAGATAAACCAATTATGAAATTTTGAATTCCTTTGCAAATATCAGCAAGTGCCTTATCTGAATGGATTTTTACATTAGATTATGTGTGGCTTTCCCAGCCTCTTCCATATGCCACCCCTGTGTGTCTTTCCTGTCAGGATCAGCAGCTCCAAGATACCAAAGGGTACTGAAAATCTGGGTAAGTTAGCACTGGGCCAGGGCTTTATCTTGAGAAGATGCAGTAGCTCTTGCCTAGCCATATAGTTCATTTCTCACCACAGTTCCTAGGAGAGAGGTAGGGCCCAACCAGCTTTTGCTTTCTATTGAGCAAAGCGAGTTCCAGTAGAAACAAGAATTAGCTAGTCAGAAGCAGAACTACGCTTAGGGCCCAGTACTTCTGCTACCTACCCACCACTCTATCCCCATTTCCACTCTTATTTGACCCAGTTTTACCACTTAGAATAATATAAAACAATCTTAGAATGCTGTAGCTGAAACAATCTACTTGGAGTCCAACTCCCTCATTTCACAAATGAGGAACTAAGGCCCAGAGAGGGAAAGTGACTTGTCTAACTTCATCCTGCTGGTTTCTCAGGCTATGAGCACAAGACAATGGATGAACTTCTTTCTCTTGAGCTACTGAAAATACTCTATCACAGGAATTTGTCCCCTGCCCTTCTCCCTGGGTACAGAACTGGGAGAGGAAAGAAGTGTGCACATAGCTTCAGGTGTTCTGAAGAGCCATGCACTAGACCCTGTAGTTTCTACTATTGCAGAAGACAGGTACATGTGTCTGGTGTCAAGCCCCTGGACAGTCTGTTGGAAAGGAAATGGTGACAACCTGCAGGATGGCCTCACTTTGGGCTGGTTCTTCAGGCCTGATTCTCAGTTCCAAGAGGGATTTCTAATTGCCAAACCTTGGCAGGGCCATACGGAGAATGTTAACTCAGCTAGATAAAGTAGGTAGTAATTAAAGCTGATTGAAATCAGTTAATGGGGTCTTTTGTGTTATATAATGGTATTAACTCTTAATTGCCATACCATTGTGGCTTGGTTGTTGATAGGTAAGTCTGGTTTTATCTTACAGTCATGTATGAATCTCCTAGGAAAGAAGCTGGGGTATCTGGGTTCTTATTCCTAGATTTTGCCTAAATATCCCAAAACAGCCTGGGAAAAGTTCAAAAGTATCCCCAGCAAAGAGATTTCCTCACAGGGCATGGCCAGGACACTTCTTAATCTCTCTAAAAACTAACTGATGAACCTAACAAACCCAATGACAGCAACAACATAGACTCACAGTTAAATAGGAGCTCTCTTAAAAACTTTGAATCCTTTAATGTAGGACTTAGAAGGAGCCTAAGTAACTATTTAGTCCAGCTACTTTCTCTGTTGTCACCCTGCTGCCTCATTTTATATATGGTAAAAATGAGACCCTGATAAAGGAGGTATGATTTGGTATGTGGTCTTGACTGGCAAGCATAACATGACCGACCTCAGGCCTTGCTCCTCTAGGTCATCTCCTTCCTGCTCTTGGGCCTGATGTCCATGATGATTCCCCTGTGCCGGGGCTTCGGGGGCCTCATCGTTGTCTGCCTCTTCTTGGGCCTGTGTGATGGCTTCTTCATCACCATCATGGCCCCCATCGCGTTTGAACTGGTGGGCCCAATGCAGGCCTCACAGGCCATTGGCTACCTCCTGGGCATGATGGCCCTGCCGATGATTGCTGGGCCCCCCATTGCAGGTGAGGCTGATTTTAAAGGGCGGGGGGTATGAGTGTGGGAGTCCTGTATTTCCTGGGCGGTTGCTTTCCTAAGTACCTCTACTTAAAGTTCCCTTTCCTCTTATTCTCTGTTTAAGCAGCCTAGTCGGAGTGCATGAAACCCATTACAACTATTAATGAAACAGACTAAGCACAGTATATGTGCATGGATTAGTTTTAGGGCTTTTTATAGCTGTATATCTGTTTCAGTGAAGTTTTATTGTTGGCAGCATGGCTGATCCCAAGAGGGTGGAGAGAGAAAGGATTTGGCCTTCTTGACCATTTTAGTGATCTAGTATCCCTTTTCTCTTCACAGGTAAGTGATTATTTGCAAGGTAGCTAGGAAAGAAGAGAAGAGAAAGTGGGCCCTGGTTTTATCAAGACTTAGAGACATCCCTTCCTCCTCTACTGGCTTCTGAACTGAGCCTGTAGAAGAGATTTGATTACAACCTCATCCCAGGACTGGGCTAGTGAGGCTCACTTCCTATAGGGAGTAAGCAGTGTTGGCTTGCTATATTTCAGCACTTCCAGTTTCTCTCTCCACTCTTCAAGAAGGACATTGTTGGTACCCCAAAACATAGGAAACAAGGAAAACCAATGGAAAGAGAACTTTATTTCCTTTCTTTAGGATTTACTGCAAATATCAATTTATGGGCTAGCTTTTCCTAGGCAGGCCAACTAGGCTACCTCAACAAATATTCCTTGAACACAAATCCTGTGCAAGATGTTGTAAGGTCTCTGGTCATGTTGTGTGACAGTGGCGAAAGCCTCTACTCACACCTTTGTGCCTATCACATTGCCCACTGGGAGAGGAGAGCCTCTACCCAGCCAAAGATCCCAAAGGTGGGTTCTAGAATCCACATCCCTTTGCACTTTGCTTACCTCCTAAGCAGCACAGGAGCCTACTTGCCTTTCCTCAGTAGTGTTTCTGAGCTCATTCCTCCTATGAGGTGGCTCACATTAGCTTCTGAAGGTGAGCTGAAGAGGCCTAGTACCCCATGCCAAACACATACATGGTATTCTTAACTTAGAGGAACCCAGAGGGACAAACCATATCTGTAACTTGAAGGAAGGATACACATATAGCCCCCCTCTTAGGGCAAATGGGAACTTAAGAGAAAGGGCAAGTAGGAATTTGACTGAATTGTTCTATAAGAACACTTTAGCCCAACTTTGGGGTGGAAGGGTATGTCACTGTGAACCAAGACAAGGCTTGGCCATTTTCTGTGAAGTTCATTCAAATTAGCTTCCCTCTTTTAAATTAACTCCATACCTAGGAGTGACTAGAAGTTAGCTATAGTTTCACGAGAGTCACAAATGGAGAATTTTAAGTTTCATCAGTTTCTTTCATAATCAGCATTAACCTCAAAGGCCTGCCGCCCCATTACCTTGGAGGAATCATCTGCCTTTGTAATAGAGGTTTAATTTATTACAACTAGAAGTATGTCAAGTTCCCTAGGTCAAGGCAGTTTAGGCCAAAATTCTCTGTACAGGTATTGTGATGGCCAGAGATGAGGCAGAAAGCACCTTTGGGCAGTAGGGCAAAGCTGAGCTTGACTTTTCTCTCTCAACTGTTTCAGGCCTCCTCCGTACCTGTTTTGGGGACTACCATGTGGCCTTCTACTTTGCTGGCGTGCCTCCAATAATTGGAGCTGTAATCCTCTTCTTCGTCCCTCTGATGCATCAAAGGATGTTCAAGAAAGAGCAAAGGGATTCCAGCAAGGACAAGATGTTGGCCCCTGACCCAGAACCCAGAGGGGAGCTGCTGCCAGGCTCTCCCACCCCTGAGGAACCAATCTAATGCCTCTTCCTTGTCATTGTGTGCTCCTCTCCAACCCCTACCCTTTACCCCACCTGCTCAGCATTTACATTTTTGCCACCAGCACACTTGTTCCCAAACCTATGCACACAGCATTTTAGCCACCTGACCATCCCTTTGGAGCCAAAGCTCCAGGTGTTCCAAACTTAGTAACCAAATTCTCTTTGTGAATGCCTTCAAACTTGCCAGGGTCCTTCTCCCAGGATCTAGAAAACCTTTGGATCACTCCCTGGCCTTTGGAACCTCTCCCTATACTTTCTAACCCCTAGGGGAGGAGGGGCATGGGGCCTCTTGGCCCCTGCTTGTTAGTCACCCAATAGAAGCAACTGTCAAAGGTGCTACTGTGTCCTCAGGAGCCTGGTGGGAAGACTCAAGCCTCTGTGTGCTGAGAAGCTCCTTGCCATCTTACTTTAGGAGCCACTGATGGAGGGGGCGGGGGAGGGCAGAGAGATAAAATGAGACAAGGAGCCTTGTTTAGCCTTAGAGTTTCTGAGGGCTGTGGCTTCCCAAGAACTGTGGGTGCTGTTAGTTTACAAGTGTATAGATAGTCTCCCCATTATCTGATTGGTTAACAGTCTGCCTCCTTCTACTCTTCCTCCTTTTTTCCCTCTCCTTCCTCCTCATTTCTATTCCCTTTCTATTTCTTTTTATGACTTTCATAGACACATGGGTGCTTAAATAAAGGAGGGACCCAGAGCTTGGGCCAATCAGCCTTGCCTTGGTCCAGCCCACCCCTAATAGTGGCATCAGTCCCACTCATCTCAGGCTGAGCCACACCTCACCTTTTGGCTCGAGCTGCTATAATCATAGACTGGAAGAGTAGAATATCACATAGGGACAGGGCCTTAAACAGCACTCACTGATTTTTACAGATTTCCCAGGCCAATGCAATATGTAGGCCCAGCTCCCCATCCTTGTATCCATCTGTGAAAATGTGAAGAAATCCCTTTCATCTCAGCAGGCAGAGGAGGCCTGATGACAGGGAGATGGCATGGTATGGGGAAGGGGCAATAGTTATTAACCTGGTGAAGTACTAACTCATGACAGGTCAATATTTCCACCTGGGCTAGGCCAGGAAAGAGACTGTATTAGGGAAAGTCCAACTCTCAACTTGGATCACCAAAAGGTAGAGGCAGCAGCTACACAAAGGTTCAGACAATTTCTTTTAAGAAGGTGAAACCTTGCTAGCCTTTACCAACAAATGTATCCCTCATGCTGTGCATCCTGGGTCACTCTGGTTGGCTGGCATTAAACATGCCAGGAAAGGTAGACTCTGGACCACATTCACCTTCTAAAAAGCTGCCAGATGATTTCCTATGACCACACTCTAAGCAACAGTCTTGCTGTGTCTAGCTAGCACAACTCACCTCATTAGGAGCTCAACCGCTCTCCTCACTCAGCCTCTTTGTGTCTCTCTCTCCCTATTCTGTGCCTTGGTATATTGTGTTCCTATCAAACTTTTTCTCATCTTCTTGACAGGCATCCCTGGCTGTCACTTAGAGCTAATAGTAACTTGCCACCCCAAGCCAGGGCCATCCCAGGATCAGGAGGATGAGATTGCCGCTTAGGGGCTCCAAAGAAGACAGTGGTCCCTATCCATGAGTATTTCTGTTACGAATAGGCAGCTGGGGCATTGTTGGCCTCTGATGACTGAACCAAGGCCAAAGTACTGGTCCCCCTCTGTTGGTCCTAGTCCAGCCCTTATCAACTCATCAAAGGAAAACACACTGATTCTTGGCTTTGTGGGTAGGAAGAGGCCTAATTACTATCCTAATAGCTCAAACAACAGTGGAACAGGAGAAGCTGGGCCTCAGGAGAGACCATTGAAAATGTTTGAGCACAAAAACCCCTGCTTCCATTTCTCCTGCCCCATACCCACCAATTCACTAGAGGGCAGTTCTGCAGGGCCTTCTTTGTTGTACATGGTGTGAATAGCTTTTAAGAATCAGGCTACTACCCACTTCTCTCCAGGTGAAGGAAAATTATTCACCGATCCCAAATCTGCTTTATCAGTGTCACATAACACACCAGGGTGTCAATTTACTTCTACACACATGCATGTGTGGGCTTGTGTTCTTTTGGAGAGAATATCGGTTGGCGAAAGCAGCACAGTATTAATATTTAGGGTATGATGCAGCCTCTTATGAATTTATAGTCAAATCTAGCAGAATGAATAAAATTTGGGAGCTTGAGACCTGGTACATTAATTAAATCCTCAAAAGGTTTGGAACAAAATAAACATTAAAAATCTAGCTTTGGTATGTAACTTGCCTACAAGTGTGAAATAGTTTTAACCTGGTTAACAGCAGGAAGTTTGGTTTCAGAACTGACATCTCATTTCAAATCAAATTTCTGCCAGGGTCTAAATTCTCTAGGAGAGCAGTAATTTGAAAATGTGCTTCTTAGGGATTTGAAGTTGGGCAGGCTGTCCAATCAGGATAACTGGATAAAAATCCAATCAGGATTGGATTTTTAAAGGAGCTCTGAAGTGGAAAAGTGGTTACTTCACAAAATGGGAACATGACCGGTTAGTGGCTGAGTGGGCATGCAGGCCTTGCCAAGGTCACCACCTTGTTACAAACATTCCATGTTGAAAATTAGCAAAGACCTTGCAATAATGCAGTTCAAGCCCCTTTTACTACCACTTGTTACTGATGGGGGAACCTGAAGGAACTGGTATACCTGGCTTATGCAGCCAGGCAGCAACAGAAGACAATAATGGTGATGCAGAAGAGGCCTACAACAATGCTAAAGCTAGGGATAACCTTCAGGTCTCCCAGGTCTATACCATACATTAAATTGAAGTAGGAAAACAGGCCTACAGATAGAAAAGGGGTTCATGCAGTTCATCAGTGACAGAGCAGGTTGAGGCTTGAACTAAGGTAATTGACTTCCAATCCAGACCAAACCCTCCATTTTACAGATGAGAAAAATGGACCCAAGGAGGGAAACTGAGTTGCCCACTCTATTCAACAACTATGTAATGAGACCATATCCATAGGAGTGTCAGCAGGAACAGCTCTGAGTGGAAATAAAATCTGATCCAAGTCTGACTTTCAGCATATCCCATCTTTTCATAATTACTCTAACTTCCAACTGACATACGTTTGGTATTCACTCTTCCCAAGCACTCCAGACCTTCTTCATGCTGTGTTGGCCTGGAGAGCTGGTCCCACCTACTGCCCTTTCACCCTCAGAAACCAACAGGCACAAATAAAGTCCATCTCCCTATGACCACATACCTGACAAGGGAGAGGCAAAGAGAGGAGACTAGCTTTTTGAGAGAGGCAGGTTTACCACCTAGCTCTTAGCTATTGTTGGATTCTCTCCTGATTCAATGCAGACATCCTTAGTATGGCAGCCTCTTCATCTCCCACTGAGACTAATTATTTCGTCTTGCTGCCTGGCCCCAGGCTCTTGCAGCAAAGTTTGCTTGCCCCTCATTCCCTCCCCCAGTGGCCCTAGGGCGCCAGTCTGCGTTTGATCACTCAGGATCATTACATTTCAAAACTATGGAATCCCACAATTTTTATGAGCATATGCTCTCCTCCAGGGCCTTTTCATGTCTGACAGCAGCTCCTTGCCACTTCACAGAAGCAGAGCAGGCCAGCTGATGGGTTGCAGGTGCCCGCAACAAATCCCTGGTGTCTGACAGCTAGTACCTAGATAGAGTAGGTGCTGGTTTAAACCAGAGCCAGAAGTAAGTTCTCAAATTCTAGTAAGTTGAAATGTGGAGGAGATCCCAGAGGCACAAGAAAAAGAATTCCATGCCCAACTCCTGCAGGGGAATGAGGAGGCTTTGCTTTAGAAGATTTTTTAATTCCTGTCTTTCAGCTCTCTCTAGTGGTCACCAAAAGCAGAGTTGCATGCCTGGTTTTAAAGTCATTTCTGCAATATATTCTAAAGACCTGGTTTGTGACAGTCACTCTGCTAGAACCCATGGATTTCAGGAATGATGGAAACAGAGGTAGAGAAACAAGGAAAACAAACACAAGGTGGAATTCATACTATCTTCTTACCAAAACACTTTTTCCTCTTTTGAACCCCAGCAGCCCTGAACATAATACCAACCTCAGTGCCTTTGGAGCAGGAAAAGATAACCGCACCTCTTCCAGGACGGGGGCCACAGCATTTCCCTTCTTCACCACCCATTGACTGGCCTCCTCGGGGCTAGAGCCACCCTGAAGAACTAGGCTCTCCTCAACGTTGGTTTCTTGCTGAGCGGGAGCCAGATAAAATTAGCCCATTGCGCAAATCTAACAAGTGTCGAGCCAGCTTCCAGTTGGGGGAGGGAAGGGCACAGCTGAGCCCAGCCCGCTCACGCCCGGGCCAGTCAGAGACGTGAACTGTCAACACCTGTCCACCACCCCGACCCACGGCCTCTGCGCTCCCTGGCTCCTACCATAGACGCCCCAGGGATAGGGGCTAGAGACGCGCGGGGAGTGACTGCAACTCTTTTTCCCACTACACACCCACCCTATACTGCCCTCGAAACTACTGGGCCCTGGGATACGGGGGTGGGGGTGCTAACGGGTACCATTTTCCACCAGGTCCCCACGCCCACTCCACACTTGGGGAATGCCTGGGGATGGAGATGGGGCTGGGGGATGGCGGGCCGAACAGGGCCGTGGCTGCTGCTCCTGGTTCTGCTACTGGCCTTGGGTCACCTTGGGCAGAAAGGGGGTCGCTTCCCGGCCCTCCGTGGCCCTCCGTCCATTTCCGGGTCTGGGAGGGTTAAGAACCCGGGAGGCGCACCATGGAGATATATATACCCCTGATACTCAGACGGGAATCAGGCCCGCTCAGGATAGTCACCTTTCCCACCCAGGGGAAGGGAGCCGGAAGCAACGTGGGAGGGCCTAGTTCCAGGCACACCCAACTGTTGAGGGAGCCAGAGACAGCAGCTGCCCTGTGTGCTGGGCTCAGCTGCTCCTTGATCCCCTGCCCCTACGGCGCTGCCCGTGCCACTGCCACAGCCACCACGGACTGCAGCGTCACTGCGAGCTGGGTCCAGAGCCCTCAAGGGAATCCAGGCTGGGCCAGTGGGAAACTGCCACCCCCCTCCCAACAAGATTTGGTCCCAAGGCCCAAAGGGCAGTGTTGGGCAGCAGCTAGTGGAGGTCCTAAATGATTCCAGGCAGGAGGCCAGCCAGAATGAGGGGACTGGGGTGGTGAACTGCTTGTGGGAAATGCTGGAGTCAGAGCAGCCATCATCCTCTGTCCTCATTTCCAACGTTCAACCCTAGGCTAGGCCTGTGGGGCAGCATCCTCCATGCAACTCAGCACAGTGTAGTTACTTCTGCCCAAGCATTGGTATACCCATTAATCTCCTTCCTCCCCAGTCACCGCAAAAGCTGTCCTAGAACTTCCAGGGGCAACCATGCTGGTGGGAGCTCCCAACTCAGGCCCACTCACACCACACAGACCCCAGATCTCACCCATTGAAAAGGTGAAACTCCCCCTCCCCTGAAACACACTGGCTGCCCTACATTCACACAGGTGAACTAGCGGGACTTCCTACCAGGAATGGTAAGAAGGACCAGACTGACTGTAAAACCGGAGGTCATCAATTTGTTTCCCACCTAACACTCATCCGGTTTACTCCACCAACCTGCTTTCTTCAGCTGGTTGCCTAAGTGAGGTGAAGGAGGGGACCGAGGTAACCAGATCCACTCCTCTCTCACATACACCCTCCCTCCCCCAAGGTGGAGTCTTCTGGTGGGGGCCAGCCTTGCAGATCTTCAGGCATTAAAGTCTTGCAAAGGCCAGTTTCTTCCTGTCAGTCTGAGATCTTCCAGCTACTTGCCTCCTCATTGGCTTCCTCTTCACCACCCCCATACACATGCACAGATACACAAACACACTCCTTTCATCCTTCAGCTCCATGAACACAAGGGCCTACTGCCCATGCCCAGCATATCTAGACACAGTGGCCTCCTTCAATGATAACAGGGCACTCTCACCTTTGGGCAATTTACAGTTCATAGGTGCTCCCATATTCCTCATCACACTTGATTGACCCTCTCCCCAACCCTGGGAATTGCTGCTCTTATGCCTATTTTATACTGATTGGGAAAGTGAGGCCCAGAGGGGAAACTGAATACTAGGTTTCAAACCTGTTCTCCACCTTGGCTAGTGTAGCTCAGTGAATTCAGTGCAGGCCCACGAAGCAAAGGGTGGTCAGTTTGAGTCCCAGTCAGGGCACATGCCTGGGTTGCAGGCCAGGTCCCCAGCAGGGGGCGTACAAGAGGCAACCACACATTGATGTTTCTCTCCCTCTCCCCTTCCCCTTTCTCTAAAAATAAATACAATCTTTACAAAATTTTTTTTTAAAAAACCTCTTTTCCAAGGCTCTTTCCAGTCTACCTCACAGAAAGTAGGGAAGTGAATTTCTCTTTTCCCCTGACATCTCAGAAAACCTGCTTGCTGCTCCTGGACTCAGCACCTGCGGGCCCTAGGCCCACTCCTCCCCCATCCCATAAGCATAGCTCTGCATAGTGAGTAGCACCAGAGCTCTGAAATGGAGGCATGGAAAGCGGCAGAAGTGAGCCAGAGTCCTTGTGCACCTCCCACTCACCCACCTTAGCCTCTTCTATGGAGGGAGAGAGGAATATGGAAGAATTAGGAGTCTTTGGTCTGTCTTTCCCCTGGAGTGTAGGACATTGTCTTCTGGGTTCCTCTTTGCCTCAAAATGGAGGTAAAACTCCAAAATGTGCTGTTTTGTGCCTCACTCTCCCAGTCCTCTCATTATTCAATAACATTATCATCAGTAAGGGCTAATTTCCAGAGCCTTTCTTGATGCCCAAAGGCCCTCAGAAGGTCCTTTGTCTGGGCTGGTTATTGGGAGGGGGTGTGAGGAACAATTCTTGGGAGGCCCTGCTTTCACAGAAAAAGATTAATGTGCTAAGTGGTCAATATAACTAGCTCAGAGGCTCCCTCTGTTCTAGACTTCCAGTGCTTTGACAAGCTACAAAGAGGGGATGGGGAAGAGTAGCAAATACGTACAATTAAGTGTAGGGGAACTCCCATGGCAGCACTTGGGGAAAGGAAAAGTGGAGATCATGCCTAAACCCCTGCCCGTGCACCTCAGTGAGGTATACTTGTCCTCAATATGCCTCTCAGCAACTGTGGCTATTACCATCCTCATCTCCCCTCTTCCCAGTTGAGAGAGTCCCTCTATC
The DNA here is from genome assembly GCA_004026765.1 of Micronycteris hirsuta. Lineage (NCBI taxonomy): Eukaryota > Metazoa > Chordata > Mammalia > Chiroptera > Phyllostomidae > Micronycteris > Micronycteris hirsuta. Next base: position 49,575 of record PVJI01006436.1, on the reverse strand, counting down.
TGCAGGGGAGCTTGGTTTTGTCTAGCAGCCGCCACCCCTTAGTATCTCATTGTTTGGTGGACTCTAAATTTTCAGATCCTAATAAGTACTAGCCTAAGCCTTTCCTTCAGGGGAATAGCTTCAAGAATCCAGGCCAGGTCCTCCAACATTTGCACATTGGGTCTGGAGTGCAGGAAGAGCCAAGTTTCAGGGAAAGTCAAGTTCTAGTCAAAGCTAGCTCCTATTCAGAAACTCTGTAAATAGTTGTAACTAGTGATTTCCAGGAGAACTTTAAACATTGTATTGACAGATCACAGGGTCTACTAACAAACTTACCTTAATTCCCTTTTTCTAGCCAATTAAGTTCTTTCTTCACAATCCTTTGTCAACACAGTTAAGGGCTATCCTACCAGGAGGAAATTAAAAAGCCAAAGAAGGCCAGAGTTGAAATGGTGGAGAGCTTCAGATCCAGTAGTTTTCACACTGCATACTTTCACTGGGGGAGTCACAGAGGAGCTTCAGAGTCCACTAAAATTTCTGGGACTGATTTTTCCCTATTACTCTCATGAGAAACAACAAACCTAGGAAGACTCTAAAAGTTTGAGGTAAGAAAGCAGACGAGCTAGAGACTGCAGTACCTGTGGAATGACTCACTTGAGGTGAGTGCTCTAGATTTCTTTTTTGCCTTACACATCCCAGACTTGGTGGTAGAGAATCCAGAAACCAGAAATGTCAATGGAAATTGACATCAAGAATCCCAAGAAAATCTTTCTTTCTCTAACCAAAGAATCAGGAAAGGGACAGCCTAGAAAGATGGAACACTTTTACACAATAACCATTCTACTCCAGTCAGACACCAGGGAAAAATTATGGCCTCACCCCACCCCATAGACCATACCCTGAGCCATAAAACCAACTTCAACAAGTTTGAAATGCCTGAAATCAGAGATCCAAGATGGTAGTAGAGCAGGTGGAAGTTACACTCATCTCCTCCAAGGACTAAACTGGAATTACAACTAAATTATAGAACAATCAACCTGAATAACCAGCTGAATTCTAGCTGAACAGAAATCCCATGACCAAGACTTTACAGACACATTGAGACTGGTAGGAAGGGCAAAGATGTGAAAAGAGCTGGCCCTATACCCGTGTGTGGAGGCTGAGAATCTGAAGAGATATCACACTTACAAAGGTCCCCCTTGTGGAGCAATAGGTCTCAACCCCATATTGAGCTCCCTAGCCAGAGTACCAGAGCTGGGAAGAGGTGCCCATGTAACATCTGGCTGTGAAAATCAGCAGGAATTCTGTCTGTCAGAGGGAAAGACATGAGTCTGCTAGAAAAACCAGGTGCCCTCTTTTTAAAAAAATAAATACTCATCCATGTATATATTTATTGATTTCAGAGAGAGGATAGAAGAGGGAGGGAGAGAGGGAAGGAGAGAGAGAGACATGCGAGAGAAACATCGATCAACTGCCTCCTGCCTCCTGTACATATTCAGACCAGGGATTCAACCTGCAACCTTAGTATGTGCCCTGACTGGGAATCAAACTTATGACCTTTTGGTGTACAGGACGATTCTCCAACTAACTGAGCCACCCATCTTAAAGGGTCAGTGCACAAAATCTCATTCCCAGCCACTCACCCTGGGCTCTGACAGTGGAAGGGCAGCTAGGAGAATATTAAAGTTGAGCAAGAAGGGACTGGGTTGTGTGCTTCTGAAGACAGAGCTGTGGGATAGCTGCCAGGGTCACTTTGCTGAGTCCTTCTCCCACATCACCCAGAGACACCATCTTTCTTGCCTCAAGAATTCCTCTCCATAGGGTATTCGCCTGGGGAAATAAAATATTCTCAACCTCCCAACTCCCTGTGGCCCCTGCCAAGCTCATGCCCTATGGAGAAGTCAGTGCCTGGGTTCCTGGTACAGAGGTCTGGGTGGACTCAGGGGTGTCAGAAACTAAATTTTGTGACTCTGGGGCAGAAGCCACTCCCCCTTCCCATAAGTCTGACAGGCACCATCCCACCAAGAGATCCACTAGCTTCACCCTCCCTACTACAGGCAGACCTGCCATGTATGTCTCAGGCTCTCAAGGTGATTTGGGCAGAATTCAGGGGAGACTGGGTAGTGTGGCTCTAGAGTGGAGGACATTTTCCCCTCCCATGACTGACACCACAGTTCCTGTGTAGAGCTCTCCCTTCACATGGCCAAATCTCAGTCTGTTTAGGCCTGATGAAGTCTGCTGACCTCCCCATGATGACTCTGTGACACCCTGCCCAACCACAAAGGTCCAGAGGAACTCAGAAGGCAGCTGCAGGCCTTGGTGTACCCTGGAACTTTTGCTGAGAGGCTTCAGATACAGCACTGGCACCAAGTTTGAATCAGTGTCAGTCTGGTAAACACCAGACTGACTTGTGACTCATTGAGAACCTACCTCATGCAACTTGTGTACCTCCAGAGGCTCTTTCAGAGACTGAGCCTAATAGACACTAGTAGTAAAGGCAGATTTTGGAATCTTAGGCCTTTTGCTGACCTGCCCTGGGCTTGGTGCTGGCAGAAGCTGGCCTTGGTGCACAGTTTGGTCCCTTCCATGCACAACCAGGCCAAGCAGAGGCAGTCACAAACTGTGAAATACTATGTAGCTAAAATGGGTTTCCCAGACACAGGCAGCATCTGACGTTGACCTGTACCAGAGTCCCTCCCAAGAAGCCCCAAAACCGACAAACCCAGTGGAAGACTTCAGACCACATCAGAGCAGGACCCAATTAGCTCTACAAGTGGCATCTCCAAAGGGAGATTTTGGTAGGTAGCAGACTGCTAGGGCAAATTCTGCTTCCCTGGGCCAGTTCCCGCACAGCACCTCATACATTGTTGTCAGGGTAAATCCTCCTTGTCAGCCACCTTGACAACCAACCCTATGCAGAAATGGACCAACAGCAAACAAGACTGAAGTACATCAGTGAAGCCCACAAGATGCACAAGAACATTCTTAGAGCACCTTGCTCAGGTGATAAGGTAGAGTGTACCACTGGGTCCCACAAGACATCTACTACATAAGGCCACCCCACCAAGAGGTGTAAAACATAGTAGATATATTTAATACACAGAAACAAATACAGAGAGGCAGCCAAAATGGGGAGACAAAGAAGCATGCCCCAAATGAAAGAATAGGAGAAATTCCCAGAAAAAGAACTAAATGAAATGGAGGCAAGCAATCTACCAGAGACAGAGTTCAAAATGATGATTATAAGGATGCTTAAGGAACTTAAGGAAAGAATGGATGAACTCAGAGAGATCTTAAACAAGAGAAAGCAAACATAAAAAAGGACATACGAACCATGAAAAAGAACCAGTCCAAAATGAAAAACACAATCTCTGAAGTGAAGAATACACTAGAAGAAATAAAGAGTAGGTTAGATAAAGCAGGTAATCAAATCAGAGATTTGAAAGACAAGGTAGCAGAAAACACCCATTCAAAGTACCAAAAAGAAATAGAATAAAATAAAATAAGGATAGTTTTATTGAAGCAAAACATCTGAATCAGAGGGGTACCAGAAGGAGAAGAGAGAGAAAAAAGAATTGAGAACTTTTTGAAAAAATAATGACTGAAAATGTCCCTATTCTGGTAAAGGAAAAAAGATAGAGATGTTCAGGAAGTGCAGAGAATCCCAAACAAGATGAAGCCAAAGAAACCCACACCAGGACAGATTGTAATTAAAATGGCAAAGATTAAAGACAGAGAGGAAATCTTAAAAGCAGCAAGAGAAAAAATTAGTTACTTACAAGTAAGCTCCCTCAAGACTGTCAGCCGATTTCTCAATAGAAACATTACAGACCAGAAGGGATTGGCATGAAATATTCAAAGTGATAAAAATCAAGGACCAACAACCGAGATTACTCTACACAGCAAGGCTATAATTTAAAATTGAAGGAGAACTTCTGGCCAAGATGGAGGCATAGGTAGACACACTATGCCTCCTTGCACAACCAAAAGAGGGAAAACAACAATTTAAAAACAAAAAAACAACCAGATCTGAGAGAAAATTGAACTGTATGGAAGTCCCACAACCAAGAAGTTAAAAAAGACACGTTCATCCAGCCCTGGCTGGTGTGGCCCAGTGGATTGAGCACTGACCTGTGAACCAGAGGGTCATGGGTTCAGTTCCCGGACAGGGCACATGCCTGGCTTGCAGGTCAGGTTCCCTGGTGTGGGGCATGTGAGAGGCAACCAAACATTGATGTTCCTCTCCCTCTCTTTCTCCCTCCCTTCTCCTGTCTAAAAATAAGTAAATAAATAAACTATTTTAAAAAAAGAAAAGAGAATTTAGAAGAGTTTAAAAAAAAGACACGTTCATACAGACTGGCCCCGCCCCCACAGGCAGCATAACAACACAACCACGTGGGTTACCTCGCCCTGGTGAACACCTAAGGCTCTGCCCCTTGAAGTAACAGGCACGTAGAGAAAGGGAAAGATGGCCCAAATGAAAGGGCAGATCAAAACTCCAGAAAAAATATAAGTAAGCCATGAAGAGATAGCCAACCTATCAGATGTACAGTTCAAAACACTGGTAATCAGGATGCTCACAGGATTGGTTGAATTTGGTTGCAAATTAGATGAAAATATGAAGAATATGCTAAGAGAAATGAGGGGAAATGTACAGGGAACCAATAATGATGGGAAGGAAACTGGGACTCAAATCAACGGTGTGGACCAGAAGGAAGAAAAAAACATTCAACCAGAAAGGAATGAAGAAACAAGAATTCAAAAAAATGAGGAGAGTAGCTTAGGAACCTCCAGGACATCTGTAAATGTCCCAACATCCGGGTCATAGGGGTGCCAGAAGGAGAAGAGGAAGAGCAACCAATTGGAAACTTATTTGAACAAGTAATGAAAGAGAACTTCCCCAATCTGGCAAAGGAAATAGACTTCCAGGAAGCCCAGGAAGCTCAGAGAGTCCCAAAGAAGTTGGACTCAAAGAGGAACACACCAAGACACATCATAATGACATTACCCAAGACTAAAAATAAGGAGAGAATCCTAGAAGCAGCAAGACTGTCAGCTGATTTCTCAAAAGAGACCTTGCAGGCAAGAAGGGGCTGGAGTTCAAGTATACCAAGTCATGAAAGGCAAGGACCTACATCAAGAATACTCTATCCAGCCTGGCTGGTGTGGCTCAGTGGATTGAGCGCGGGCTGGGAACCAGAGGGTCCCGGTTCGATTCCCGGTCGGGGCACATGCCTGGGTTGCGGGCCGGGTCCCCGTGAGGGCCATGTGAGAGGCAACCATACATTGTTCTTTCTCCCTCCCTTCTCCTCTCTCTGAAAATAAATAAATTCTTTAAAAAAAAAAAGAATACTCTATCCATCAAAGCTTTCATTTAGAATGGAAAGGCAGATAAAGTGCTTCTCAGATAAGGTCAAGTTTAAGGAGTTCATCATCACCCAGCCTTTATTATATGAAGTGTTAAAGGGATTTATAAAAGTCATGGAGGGATATCAACAGGGGAGTGGGAGGGAGAGAGAGGGGGAGAAAGTACAGAGAATAGGTAGCGTAAATGGTAGGTAGAAAACAGACAGGGGGAGGTTGAGAATAGTATGAGAAATGTGGAAGCCAGGATACTTATGTGTATACCCATGGACAAAAACTAAAGGGCGGGGAATGGGGGGTGCAGGGCAGGGGAGAATAGAGGGGGGGAAATGGAACAACTGTAATAGCACAATCAATAAAATAAATTCAAAACAAAACAAAACAAAAAAAATGAATAAAATTGAAGGAGAAATAGCCCCTGGCTGGTGTGACTCAGTGAATTGAGTGCCGGCCTGTGAACGCAAAGGGTTGCAGGTTTGATACCCAGTCAAGGCACATGCCTGGGTTATGGGCCAGGTCCCCAGTAGGGGGCGTGTGAGAGGCAACCACACATGGATGTTTTTCTCCCTTTCTTTCTCCCTCCCTTCCCCTCTCTACAAATAAATAAATATCTTAAAGTAAAAAGAAGAACATTGGACAGATGTATCCATCTTTACTGAAGCTGGTTTCCCAAACCACATACTTAGGGCTTTTTAAATGTCTCAAAGTCAGATGTACAGACTTCACCACCACTGGAGGTTAGTTCAGCACCTCTCCCATACTGGGCAATAATGCTTTCGTATGTTATTAATATCTCAATAGAATGTATCCCCATTAAAGTGCTAGGAAATTTACCTATGTAATCATTAAGCTTCCCAATAAAATAGGCATCAATATTCCTGCTTAATAGAAAGAAAAATTGAGACTCAAAAGAAGATAAATGTTATCTAAACCCACACAGCTTGTAAGAAGCATATGAATTTAAATCTGATGGCTCTTAAATCTATGTTCTTTCACTGTACATTTGGGTCCCCAAATCTCTTTCTCAGGGGCCATTTGCTGAATAGGATCATTGATGTTCATTACTGTTAAGGCCCTGGACCTTTATATTGTCTCTTTTTTAAAATTTCATTTTATTTATTTATGTATCTTCATTCAAGGACACTTTTTCATTGGTTTTAGAGAGAGAGGAATGGAAACACTGATGTGAGAGAGAAACATAGATTGGTTGCCTCTCATATGTGCACCGACTGGTGATCGAACCTTCAACCTAGGTATGTGCCCTGACCGGGAATTGACTCCCCAACCTTTTGGTGTATGGAACGACTCTCCAACAACTGACCCACCCAGCCAGAGCTATATTTCCTCTTAAACAAAATTTCTAGAGCCATGTGTCCTTACCCACACTCAATTCTAATAATTTAGTTGGATCTCCAGGTGAATATATTCTTTCAAGGGAGCGAAGATAGGGGAAAGTTTCAGGGGGAAAAAACTACCAGGTGTTAACTTTCCCAGGCAAGTATCTTATACAGGACTAGGGTCCATATCAAATATGCTATTTGCAAAGCTCTTTGTCATAGCAACTCAGGGCAAGATTAGAATCAGTAGTTCTTGCCATACCCTTTGAAAAGCCTCTGCCCAAAACTTGTTGCTTAGCCTGAGAAGACACCTCTGCAAATGAGTCAAGCTCCATGTATGCTCACGGGCAGCCATCAAAATCCATAGACTTTCCTGAGGTCCAGAAAGAATATGGCTATGAAGTCCCCATCAGACCCATCCCAACAGTTAATGGTGGTGTGGCAGAGAAATGAGGTAGGACTGCAACATGGATCTAGTAACTAGACTAGGGAAGCAACATATGCCATCATAGTAAGCAGAAAAGGAGCCAATTTCCATGTAGCTTGGCTTGATTCGTATGTTGTAGCCTGCAACTGCCTTTCCTTTGGCCATATTTCCTTTGGCTGTTTGCTCCTGTGTCTGAACCCCAGAAGGTGAACTAGGAATTTGGATACTGAAGTTGCGGCCCTTGTACACATGGTTAGGTTAGGGGCCCATATCCCCTCAATAACTGGAAGCATTCAGTCCAGAGTCTTCAGCCTTTCAGCTATCAATTCTCTCCCAGGATGGTTTGAATGTAGACCTGCCTAGATGTAGGAAACTGAACTGGGTGACTGTCATTCGTAAATGCCAGCTCATATCAGCTACTCCATAAATATAAGTTAAACTTACCAGATTTACCTGAGTTTGTTGAATTTAGTCTACTCATTAGTAAACTCACTCACAAGAAGTCACCAAGAGGCATCCAATGGAAAGGGTTTCAGTCAACAGCTCTTTAAAGTCAGCTGTCTCTTTGGTTCATTATATGGGCAACCCTGCCCCCTGCAGGTATTAGTCAAGTAAAACAGAGCGATGCTGGACTGGCCCAGTTATCAGCGTTTATTTTATTTATGGCATTGGATTCCATTACTTGAGAATTTTCTCAGTGATAGCAGAACAGGGTCATTCAAATCAAATTAGAGTAAATAAGATAAAATTACTGAACTTCTGTTTACATGGGTCCCATAAACTGAGTTTCTTAGGAAAACAAGGAAACCTAGAAAGAGAAGTCAAAAGCTTGCAGAAGTATCCACCCTGCGGCCCGTGGGCCACATGAAGCCCAGGATGCTGTGAATATGGCCCAACACAAAATCGTAAATTTACTTAAAAAAGGATGGGATTTTTTTTGTGATTATGTGCCACAATGTATTTAATGTGTGGCCCAAGACAATTCTTCTTCCAGCGTGTGACAGAGATGCCAAAAGGTTGGATACCCCTGCTAGAGCATTGCAGAGCCCTCTCCAGGGTACTGTGGACCTAGATTCCATGCACTTGCACTTGGGGATGGAAAGGAGCAAGGAAGGGTGTCTTCTGTAGTGTCATGGAACATGCAGAGGCCCTAGAGTCAGATCTGTCTTCTAGCTCTGATTCTGCTACCTAGTAGTTATTCAAGTCAGAACCCTTCATTTCCACGTACAAGGAAGACTCCAACAGCTTTTTATCTCAGAATAAATCTCTCATAAACTGGCCCCTGACTCATCTCTCACCTCATTTCAACACTGCTCCTTTTCCTCCCTCCACCTACTGAGCCCAACTCATTTCCTGGAGCTGAAATGTTCTGCTCCCTAGTCACTCAGGTCTCAGCTTGTGTGACCTCCTCAGAAAGGTCTTCTCTAGCTCCACCTTACTCCGTCACAGTCATAATCATACCACACCATTTTATTTTCTTCTCAGCATTTAATCACTGTCTTAATTTGTATTTACAAATGTATCACCTGCCTCTCCTTACTCGAATGTAAGCTCCATGAAGGCAAGGGCATTTTCTTGTTCACCACAGTATCCCTTACACCTACAGTGGTTCTTGGAACGTAGATTCTGGTAATAAAAATGTTTTTTTGGATAACCAATACTAGCAGTGGGACCTGAAGCATGTCACCTAACCTCTGATTCTATTTAGGTTATAAAATGCAAATATTCAATTGCCCCCCAATTGTTTTTTTTTATTATTTGAGTCTCAAATAAGAGGACAAACACCAAAAGGCCTAGCCCAGTGCCTTATGAACAGGTAGGTATCCAACACATCTATTAAACTCAGTCTATAACCATTTCTCCACCTCCTCTTTCCTTTCAGGACCATGCTAGCAGTTCATGACCTTTCAGTGAAATGAAAGTGTGTATACAGCGCTGCTGATTGGAGGGTAGGTGCAGTACATCACAGTATGCTTTCTGGTGGGTCCTACAGTACCTCTCTGGAACAGTCACAGGTAGACACTTCAGTCATCCACAAGATTTCAGAGTCAGGAATCTAGTGCACTGTAATTTCTAGGCTCAAATTTATAAACTGGCATCTTAAACAGGAAATAAGGCCTAAGGTAGTCCTAGTTAATATATGTTGGACAGTTAATGTATAAAATGTTCAAAATCAAATGTACCAGTAGCGTGAACTGAAGAGAACACCTTGGGTTAGGACGGAGAGAAAGAAGTAGAAGGGCTTATCCAGCTTTTTTCCCCAAGTGACTTTGACCGAAGACTTTTAAAAAATAACAGAAAGGGCGCAGTTAGTGCCCATGTCTGTACAAGGGCTGTTAGATATCTATACTAAAACGAAGCTTAAAATGTATTTCTGTTTAGCAGATTAGGCTAAAAAAATTCCTGATTAAACATGTAGATTGTCCCCAAATGTGGAGAAAAGGGATTAACTCAGACTTAGAGAAGACAGGGAGAAGTTTCTTTTTCATTAGAGCAACAGGGCAGAATGTGGGTTTAGTCGCTGAGTTGGTCTCTGCTTCTTGGGAATAATCCTGTACCTTTGTGCTAACAGAACCTCAGATAGTTTCCTATTCTTTTCCTTCTCCTTTGGAAGGGCAGAGCCATGACAAGACAGAATGACTCTGAATTTTCCCCTTTAATCTAGAAGGGCTGCACCCAATATTCTGAAAAAAAGCTGGGTGACATGCTCCTTTGGCTTCTTTCAAGCAAGCAGATACACAGAGATAGATTGGAGTCACCCAGGCTGGAAACCAACATTCATCCTATACTACTAAATGAGTTTTCACATTCTTAAATAAAAAAGACCATAGAAAATGTTACATTCACACAGAAAATACAACTAAGCCAAGCCAAATGAATCAGCTTTTTCCAAAACTTCAAATTCAAAGGCTCTTTCTTCACAGGAGTTAATATTTTACTCCATGTTGCCAAACAAAATAAACTGTCAGCAATGGAAGCAGAGATTTGGTGTTGGGAAATACTTGCTTTCACTGGGGCTAAAGTCTGATCTGGAAGCCTATATTCTCATGTTGTCAACTCCCCTCTCCTATACCAAGAAACTCATTTAGACATATATTACCACTTACTGTCGAACTACAATGCAGAAACAGATTATAAATCCAGGTTAGCTCTTTGCTGGGGATATTGAAATGTGGAAATTATTTATTTGTACAACTTTAACATAGCTGAACAGAGTCCACATAAAACACTAGTTGCTTGCTCCTGCAATAAATAATTGTAACCATCACTATTCCCTGCTACATACTTCTCATTATAATGGGCTTCCCGAGCTTTTAATCATGGGACCCTCAACTAACTAAGGTCTTTTGCTAATTATTAGTAGAGATTTCAAGCTTTGGTAGGCAGCGTATGCTTTTAACCTCAAAGCGGGGAGAGAGTTTTGTAAGCTTGGATAGACACTCTAAACCGCAGCTTTGACACACAAAAGAATGATGTCTATTTACTTCTAGGGTAATGTAGATGAGCAGGTAAGGTGTGTGTCTACAGGTGAACTTTGAAAACATTGCCATTTGCATCCTACCCACTTTAATCACTCTGTTCCATATTGGTCTAAAACTGCACTAATATAGTAGCTGCTAGCCACTTACTGCTATTGAGCATTTGGAATGTGCATTGTCCAAAATGAGATGTACTTTAAAGCGTAAAATGCCAGATTTTGAAGACTCAGTATGAAAAAATGTTGTAAATCTCATGAATAATTCTTCTATCAATTACATGTTAAAATATTTTGACCTTAAAATGAATTTCACCTCATCTTTTTACCTTTTATAATGTGGGTACTAGAAATTTTAAATATTTTATTTATTTTTAGAGAGGGCAAGGAAGAGGGAGAGAAACATCAATGTGTGGCTGCCTCTCGCACGCCCCCTACTGGGGACCTGGCCCGAAACCCAGGCTTGTGCCCTGACTGGGAATGGGATCAAAGGCCCATGCTCAATTCACTGAGCTACACCAGTGAGAGTTAGAAATTTTAAAATTATGTGACCCAGATTATATTCCTACTGGACAGTGATATTCTAGAACATTTGGTGTAGATGGGGGACCAAGTGTGAATCTTTTTAACAAGTAGGTATATCATAGTTACCAACACTATCCACTGAGAAACCCAGCAATATTTTGGGGGCTCCAGGTCCTCATCCTGTCAAAAACAGGGAAGAGAAACCTGGCACCAGCACAATGCCTAGAACATAGTGGGAACCCAATACACATTTATCTCCTTAGCTGAGGAAACAAACTCTTAAACAGATGAGCCCTTATTCCCATCACTGCTCACTGTTCCTTTCAAATATTTGAATGGGGATGGGTAACTATAGTATGTATATTTTTAAGGTTTTTGTAACATTCTACCAACCTTTATATCTTTCCACCTGTGCTTCAAATGTTGAATGAGGTGTGAATCTTTTCAAAATACTCTCCTCCACAGCCACTTACTCTAAATACTACTGCACCTATGATTTCGACATGCCTTATGTGCGACTGCCCTTAAATAGTGCATTATTCTCAATATGCTTAAGGGTGGCAAATCTCCATTCACTGAGAAAAAGGTAATTCTTGGAAACAGCCAAGTCATCTCAAGAGTGGCAAATAACGTGAACATACTGAAGAGGGCTGCATCTCTCAGATGCTCATGAAGTTGTTTCTAAAAGCAATTTTAAACAAGTTCTAAATATTTTCTGAGCAATGCATTTTGGGAATGCCTATGTCTGTCCAAGGCAACTTTAAAGGGCATATACTTGGATGCCAATAAGCTGGCTGGCATACTACAAGCTGAATTTTTTCTAGTCATTTCCTATTTTCAAATCAAGTAATAACCGGGGCCAAGAGCATAAAATGAGGGGCTGAGACCATTGACATTAGAGTCCCGAAACCTACTCCAGCCTCCTTCTAACCTTTCAGAAATATTGTATTTTGCCGTGCATCATACACCCATGTTTTTGGCCCAAACTTTCAGGAAAAAACTTTTGTTTTGACTTTTATTTATATTTAGAAACAAAACTGATTATTGTATTCCAGGGTATCATTTTGCAAATAGATATTGTTATTGCTTTCTAGAGTTATTTTTAATGCACAAGCATAAATAATTTATATAGGTTTTTAGGAATATAGGAATTAGACTACCCATGTATAACGCACACCTTTATTTTTCCCTCAAAAATTTGGGCAAAATGTTATACATGGCAAAATATAGTGCTAAGGTGTATTTGGTAATGCCCAAAGTGACTTACTGAAACTTAGGAACTTTAATTCTCCTCAGATTTGCCCTTTAAATTTTCCTTTGCAAACTAGCCAAAACCAATGTTTAGCCTAAGAAATAATACCTCATAAGTAATCTAGTCTGGGGCTCAGGATAAATATTAAACAAAATAGGGGTCATACAGTAGCAGGATTAAGAACACAATGAAACTAAGCTCTGGAATCAGAGATCTGCCTACAAATACTGCCACTTAGTGGGTGACGTTGGGCAAATTACTGAATGCCTGTATCTCACTTGGCTGCATCACTTATAAAACAGGGTGGTAAAATACACCACAGAAACACTGTGAGGGTTAAGTAATTTGTAAAGTGCTTAATACACTACCCGATAGCAATCAGAAATATTTAGCTGTTAATAATCCATGTGCAAGGCTTTAGATCTTAATGTTGCCTGAACTCAAGGGCTGCAGAGAAACCAGACCCCTAACTTTTATTTCCTATTTTTTCAAATGACCGTTAATATAGATTATCCGATTTACCAGATCCTCTGTTCTAGGTAATGGTCCTTTATCACTGAATATCCCTCAACAAGATGCCTGTGCATTGACTTACTCTTGTCATCTAGAATGTAAAACTTTTCAGTGGTGCACTTGAATTTCAAAGATTCATGAACAGCACTAACAGTAAAACCCTGGGAAGGACACGATGTTAAGAGTTGACCACATCAGAATTATTGCAAGGAACTGGGTTCCTACGCCAATGACAGGTCTTTGTAGGAACCAGAAGAAATGAAATTATAATAAAAGTTACCATCAGGTAAATGAATACCAATACGAAGGGGAAGGGTCACTCAGGTTATCAGAATGTGACAAGCCTAGACAAGGGCATCTTAGTGGCTCCGGCAACATGTGTAAGAGGCTGGGGAGTAGGAATGGAAGACAAGCCGCATGAGCATACGTGCATGCCCAGACAAGTTTTTGTATTTAAGGTCAAACAAGGGAGTTCAGGGCAATAGTGAAAATACAAGAAATAGCAAAGATGCACCTAGCTAAAATGTCATTTACATAAATCTTTCCAGGATTCTTGTATTGGAATACACTTTAATCTTTTATTTTACCACTCCAAGATTAAGCCATTATAATAGAAGTTACATCCCATAAACCAGTAACTGCCCACACCCATAGCCGTGAGGGAAATCAAAATCAAGGTTGTACTTTATTCCCCTTGAGTCTAAAAATCAAGTCCATCTGACATCAGTTTGCAACTGCACCTCCATCAAATTCCCCCTTTTAAGAAAAAAAACCCAAGGAGAGATGATCAAGCACAAATGATCAATCACTTCATGCATTTTATTGATAGTCTATATTTTAAATCTGCGGTATGACATCTTACATAGGGAAAAAGCTTCTTCCTAAAAGATAACTATTATAATCAAACCAGCTTTAATATGACGACCTTTCAAGGTCTTGTTTTGCATTAAACAAGTTAATTTTTAGCAGGTGTAAAGCACTGTACAAAAAAAAAAAAAAAAGGAAACTGGGTACATTCTGAAAATTTAATACAGGGCTTCCCAACCAGGAGTCTGCTGGCTAGATACTGGAGAAGGGTGTTATGCTCAGGTTTAAATGTAAAGGAAATGAGAAACTGGATAAAACAAGCTAACCAAATTCACATCACTTTGTGCTCCTTTCTGCTTTTTTGCAAGTCTCCCCCAGAGATCAGGAAGCCCTGGTATAACAATCATTTTAGTCTTTATACAACATACATATATGTGCTTCGTGTTCAAAGACATAAAGGCAGCCTTTACTATTCCTCCTCCAAATTCCTTCAGGTTCTTAGACTTCAGAAAGCTTTCCAAGATTGCTGCCCAGTTGTTTATATAAACCCAAGTAAACATCTATACCAAAGCAGCTCTTCCTGGGAGAAGATAGGCACAGAGACATATCCAGGCCAATTGCGTACCTACTCAACTTGATACCTGATCACGTGGCCCTACATCTTTAAAAGCAGCACCGGGGACAAATGGACCTATCAAGAGGTAAAATCCAAACACTGGACAGTTAAAACACATACAAATCAATCAGTTAAAAGATGTTAGCCGAGGGGCACTAAATGGAGTTAAGGCTGGGCAGCTGGTTCAACCATACCTTGATATTGGAATAAATCTGCAAGATGAGGAACTGAGAGGAACCCTGAAATAATTAGGCACAGTGGTATTATGGGGTTCACTTTCACTGCATGTCTTTAAGATATCTATCACTCAATCCAAGTGACTAACTAGAAAGCAGACTGTGGGTCTTTAGCCAAGAAATACTAATAAAAAACAAATACCTCACTATAATTTTGAGTGTTAGAGGGTGTGCCTATTTCCTTCAGATTTGAGTTTAAAACACCTATATGGAAATGAAAATAACCATAAAACTGATAAACTGTTGTTATCCCTTAAGAGTTCCAACACTCCAATAACTATTCCATGCTGTATTTTCAGATACAAAATATTTACTTCTACCAAGTGAGATCGCCACTTGTTGGGAATATCAGATATTTTAGAAATGCTCCACTTGAGAACTCAATTTCAGAATGCTAAAATTTTTAAAGTTGTTTTCATAGCAGTTGCTTATTAAAAATCTGATTTAAAAATAAGTTAAATACTAGTTCAGACCTTGCACTTTAACTTTCCAAATAAAGCATGTTATGGTGATTTATATTTTCAAATATTTTTTCAAAAGCATAAAATTTACTAAATTAATTCAATGACTTACAACACTTAGTGAATATCAAACATCCTGAAAAATTATACTAAAGAAGAAAACGCCTGGCACTTTAACACGTGCCTTATCAATCTCTTGCATTACTAAGGTGTAGAATACTTCAGAAAGTAGCAATCAGCATAGTCTTATAAGACAAGAATAAAAGTGCCCTGCAAACATGGCTTCTAAGTACTTAACGTTGGTAATAAATTTGACAGGAGAGCCAGTAAGAGAAAACTTAAAAATTCAAATAAGGCAATTTACAAATACCTTTCCTTCACAAAAGAACAAAGAAAGGGGCGGGGGGGATTAAGAATATCCTCCACCTTTAAAAGTATCAGCAACTACAAGGTGCCACCGTATTCTAGCAAGCTGTAAAAATGGCCTTTTATGAGGCATTTTGCAACATTCACCTCCCTATCGCATGGTTATTTTGGGAACTGACGGAAAGTCATGGTTGATGCTTGACCCATTTCATATCATGGGCATTTAGGAAGCAGGTGGTTAAATATTAAGCGTTCTTGATAACCCTTCATAAATGAGAGACACTGACACTAGGAGAGAATACTTGGCACAGAAAGGACATATTTTCCCAGGGGAAAAATTACTTGAGGTAACACTTAAAAGATAACCAGTTTCCAATTATCATGTTTTCAGAGATTTATATATAAAATGGTGGTAATTATTTTTTGCTGTTAACTGTACAATTATTCCCTACACGCTGATACTAACGTGAACACTTTTCTCAGTCCCCACCTCCATTAACCATTAACACCACTGAGGTATAACTAATGTGTTCTTTTTAGAGCAAATATTCCAAATTAACGACATGGCTCATCTTCTAGTGTTGCTACAGAGTCTGAAAACTTTAAACCTAACTCGCTCAATTTTGATTTAGTATTAATAAATCACGACCTTGTCAGCTGCTTGGAGGTAAACAAAACACCTCAAACGTTTCAGACTAGTAAGTGAATTTTTAAAAATACCTGAAATATTCAAGGATATTCATTTTTTTGTACTTTCCCCTATGCTTTGAACAATGTAAACTCCCAACATTGTTATTTCTTGTTCCTATGACTGCATGAAGTTCCAGGACAGAATGTTTCTTTAATAAAGAAAAAGTGCAATGATATAAACAAAATGTAGTCTTTTGCAAGAAAATGCTCCTTCAAGGGAACAGGTGTTTGGATGCTGGTGGGAAGAGATCTTTCTTCTTCATTGTTCATCTGACACCTATAAATGACCGTGTCTTCAATGTTCACTAGTAAGCATATATTAGTCATGGATCTTGCAAAAAAGTAGCAAATCCTACTAAAATATTTGTATCCATTCTACACAATCCAATGGAAATTAATGAGTGCTATTGAAAAAGGTGTCCACATGCACATGCCCAATATGTGCATTCTACTGAGGGCTAAAAACTTAAAATTCTATTTCCAGTGTTTCTGAATAGGTTCAATATCTACATTCATAACCAGAATTCTGCATGAGTTACTTCATACTTTAATACTTCACAAATGAGTAATACATCTTGGGAGGTTAGGGAGGTACCTGTTGTCAATAATTTTTATGCTTAGAATGAGCTGCAATTGTTTAAACTATATATATAAAATGAACGCCCCCAGAGTAATGAGACACTTTGTACCAAGAAGAAAATGGGCTTGTTTTTAGCCAATCAGGACTACCCTGCAGATCTGAAAACCATAGATTACACCCTTAGAAAAAAGAGACAAGGAGGCTCACAAATATAAAGGAATCCTGACTATTACATGGACAATTTTTTAAAAAGATAAAATGTATTATATAAGCGCCATAAACAGTGAATCTGCTTATATTAAAAAAAATAAGTGAAGCTTTGTTTCAACATTATTTCCTTGCAAGAGCAGTACATATCCTTAGCAAACAACTACCATATTTACAAGTTAATTTCCTTGATACTTAGGTAGGATTGAAAGTGAGAGGAAAACATGACAAAGTATGAGCTTTGAAATAATGTTTACAACTAATTTGATAGCAGTTAAGGTAACCAGATAGGTCCTAAAGCAGACTTGTTTATTTTGTTAAGTAGCTGATTATGCCTGGGTCATCAGCTCACTTCGTTAAAGGCCAAGGATGTGTTCGATTCCTCTTGGGACCCATAAACTTTCCCCAGAAAAACAAACAACGGTCATCCACAGTCAGACTAACCCTAATCCCAGCCAGCCTCAAAAGAGAAATTCAGCAAGAGTACAGAGGTTCTTCACAAACCTGTTTTACTACTAAGGAAACAACAGAAAGTGCATGGCCCACAGACCATAGCGGTCTCATCTTCAAATATGGGCAGCACAATTATAATTTCAATTTCAAATAATCCAACACAACTCACTTTCTACAAAGGATAAAAATCTCTTAATTATTCAACTGGTCTTTAAATGTGAAGTGTTAAGTCTATATTAGAGATATAGTAATGAAGTATTAACAAGTGTGCACTGGTACCTTTAATGACAAATCTCGAAAACAATGCAAATTCGAGACTTTCCTATTAGTACACACATCTGTACCAATTCCTATGTTAAAAGTGGTTTATGGTCTCCTTCCTCCACCTTCTTCTTTGAGGAGCAGACTTGTAAAAACAACCATGTAACTTGTGCTAGGTGGTAGTGGTTTTTCTTAAACCAAAGCTCTGTCAAAGTTGTTGATCTACTTCATCTGCTCAAGTAGAATACCGGGTCAAAGATCTCACCATAACAAACCAGTATGATTGCTGTCTTCATGAAAAGTTTGAAAATTCTTCCAGAGTAGTTTTCTTTTCTCCTCCAGTCTTTCATTTCCTGCCTAAATCCAAGTGAAAATACACACTCTCCATTGGTCTTCAGCACAGCTCAGTTCTGCACCCTGACCTTTCCTTTGCATGTCACAGTAGCTGTTCACATACATTAAATATTACAGATATGTCCTGCTCTTGACATGTACACACTTACAAAAGCAGCTTTGTACTTTGTTTGGTGTGTTTTTTTTACTATGTTGGCTCACAAAAAGCATCTTTTCTTTCATTTCTATGCATGGTACTTTACAGTTTTTAATGCATTATTACAACAGTGCATTGGAAAAGTACTGAGCCTCTACAAAATAGCTTTACATTTTTAAACAAATGAATGTGATTTTTTTCACTTACACAAGCATAGGCTTTTTTAATATTTCCACAAGATAAATATCTCAGTTAAACTATAAACTCACTCTAAAGTGTGCCACAGTGATGGGCTTAGGAGACAGTTATACACTTAGAAGATCTAACCTTAGTGTTATTTACACTGACATGTCCAATATCACCTTGTCTGAAAGGTGAACAAATGATATTCAGCACGTAGCTGAATTTGTGCCAACTAATAACTGGGAATGGTATAGCTTTAAACAATCACTTATGAAACACATACTGTAACTTAGTCTAAACTGGTAATTTCCTTAGCCCCTCTCCTATGGCGTGGGAAGCTTGATGCAGATAAGAGCCATTGCTAAGGCAGATCTTTTAAGATAACAAAAGAGAAACTGATAAACATATATGATAAATCATCAGTAATGTAAGTTCCTGATATTGAGATCAGATTTTATGCCCTAAAACATTGCTTTTTAAAATATTTCCTTTTATCCTGGGATAGAAATTGGAGAAAAGATGGCAATTCATTCAGAAAGCAATGACTCGGTCAGGTTGCAACTTTTCGTTTGAGCACCACTCAAAAAGTGGACATAAAGCAAGTGATTCCTGTTTGCCCATCACTATACCAGGTACATAGCTGAGAGCTCAGACTTTAATTACACAATGCTTTCTCTGTTACCAGAAGCCAAGACTGCCCTGCGACAAATAGGACAAGTAGAATTTTCAGATAACCAGCGATCAA
The DNA here is from genome assembly GCA_004026765.1 of Micronycteris hirsuta. Taxonomy (NCBI): domain Eukaryota; kingdom Metazoa; phylum Chordata; class Mammalia; order Chiroptera; family Phyllostomidae; genus Micronycteris; species Micronycteris hirsuta. The sequence continues at coordinate 30,608 of PVJI01006436.1, read as the reverse complement.
TGCAGTGGACATGATACTCATGGGAACAAGGTAGTTTACGAAGTTTGTTGCCTTCTGTATATTCTGTAATGCAGACACTGCAGGTTTTCAATGCATCGTTTTCACCAAAACTTCTCATTGCCAAGTTGTCAATCTGTTCTTTGGTGAGTCCTCTAGGTTGGTCATCATCATCCTCATTTAAGAGGAAAAACTGAGCCAGACTAAGGAAGGGCAGTGAGCCACTTTCATCGAATGTTACTGGGGCCCTGTGTCGACCCTCTCGCCTGGCACCTGAGGAGCCTGATGATGAGCTTCCTTCATTACTACCTTCAAACACCTCTGAGTTAGTCTCTGAACTTTCTCCATTGGAACTGGAACTAGGGCTGGAACTGGAACTTAAACTGGAGCTCGAACTGGAACCAGAGCTGCTACTACCACCGGAAGCCCCTCTTCCGTTCCGTGACTCTGCCCTTTCCATGCTCTGACTTGAGACGGAGCCACTAGGCTCTGAATCACTATCACTGTACATAAAGTAGCTTAATTCACCAAAGCCTGTCATAATTTGTCTTAACATGGTCTGAATTGCAACAGATGTAGTCTCACTTAAACCAGTATTTAAGATTCTACGAATTGGAATTCTGATGGTACTGACATAGGTTCTCACGCCTGCCCGCTCAGAACGTGAAAACGTACGCCTAAAACCTCCTCGTTCACTTTCATAAGTGACAGTGTTGTTTGGCGTCTGAGACCTTGACCGAGTTCTGCTAGCTATGCTATCTCTCTGCCGATATTCTCCAGGACGGACTCTTCTTACTTGAAGATCAAGGACGATGGTTGGAGGTCTCTGTCCTGATCCTGTAGATTCACCATTGCCAGTTGTGTCTGAAGAACCTGCTCCTTGTGAGGCATTTCTTATGCCGGAAGCTGCAAAAAGACCTCTACTTAGCAAGTCTGGTCCACTTATTTGCTGTCTCAATGTCACATGGTGCCGGGTTCTGGAACTTCCCTCAGTCTCATTTACCAAAGGATGCTCAAAAGTCTGAGATGAGATACTATGATGAGATCTTCGTGGAACTTCACTCATGGGATGCAGAGGTGACCTACTTCTTTCAGCTCTTGCTCTGGTTCTCCTATGGTCTGGGCTCCTGCTTCTCGCTCTTCTCTGACCTCTAGTAGGTGGGGCTTCTGCCGTTACCACCTCAGTTGAATTTCGTTCTGATCTGGATGGCCTTGCAGATGTTGACTCAGATCGTGGATTTTCCACTTGCCTTTGGCTGTTGTTGTCCATGCTTTCTCCACTAGAACGTCTTGCAGATGGCTCATTTTCGTTCTCTGGATTTTGATTCCCGTTATTACGGTTAACATTAATTTCTAAACTGAATCTGAAATCACCACTGTTTGGATTAGTCCGGCTCACTGCTCTCCAAGATTGGTTTCCTCTTTGCCCACTTCTTGTCGTATTTCCAGTTTGTCTGACAGAGTTAAGCCAGTCTATTATAGAGTCGCCATTAGACACATCATCTGAAGGTTCTCCACCTGTTTAAAAAAAGGGGAGAAGAGAGGGAGAAAAAAGAACTGCTAAAATTAGGACAATCATAGAATAGTGCTCTGAAAGTTTGCATTAGGAAAAACAAGAACAAAGATTCTGAACAGATTTCACATTTACAGATTTTTAGAAACGATACTGCAAAGACTTGCAGTAAAGGCAGAAAACTTCCATTTTGAAAGAGCAAGCTAACCTCAAAACAATTTAGAGAATTTTCTTAAAGGGAATCTGGAAGAAGTCTACTTTCAGTGCTTCACCATGTAAAGAGCCTAGCATACCACTGTGGACTGTCAGAAGACAATGTTTTCCAGCCCACTGTCAAAACCCTCTTGTAATCAAACCAGTTAAACACCAGTTAAGGTACAGGATTAGTATTTTTGTGCAAATTACATTTTTGTCAAATTTTCATTAGTTTGTAACATTTCTTCTAGGCTCATGGTTTGAACGCCTTTGATAATATAGGATGTTTTAAAATACAAGACTTCTGTAGCCACTGCATAGATATAATATAAACCAAGTTTACAGGTTTAAAAGTGTTAAGAGCACTTCATCATGTTACCAGGATTTTAAATTAACATGAAATTGGAGATCAGACCAAATGAATAGTCTGGACCTAGCACAGTACATACAATGGCACAATAAAGACCAGACTGGAAGAGCCTCTTAGGTTACATAGTGAAATTCTCTACTTCACATTGGGAGAGAGACATCAGGATGTTAGGATGTTTAGCATGACAACCAAAAATGCCTCCAGGCACTGCCAATGTCCTGTAAGGGGCAAGAAATGCAGATTAGAGAAGGTAGCATTTCTTTATGCTTGTGAGGAACTCACATGTTTATAAGGAATAATCCAGTAGGTAGAAGGAAATTTCAATGGATGTGGAAAATCATGAAGAAAAAAAAATCACATTTAAATAGGCTATCTCTCACTATGTCCTAATTAACATAATCGAAAGGTGAAGCAGAAAAAAAAAACCATGTTCACATTCTTACCAAGTACCAAGAAAATGCCATTTCTCTTTTTTATGAGCAGTTACTTGGCACCAAATTAATTTATGCCATTTCTGGATAATCTCTGGCTGACATTTACTGTTATGAAGTTCTTTATTCATTCCATCCTCTACCCACACCTTGCAAAGCAAAATATACCTCTATTGTCATCCGAGTTTTGTGGTGGTGGGCCCTCTTTAATTTGTTGTAGTCTTCTCAGCAACTCTTCCTCTGTACTTTCTCCTGAAAATGGTTTTAAAATATTTGACAAATTACAAAAAGCCAATGACTCTTACCGATTTGAGATAAAAACCAAGGAGTAGAGAACCTGGGTAAAATTCATTTCTTTGGGAACATGTACTATAACTTCTATTTGTACAAGTTTTCTAGTTTACTAAATGCACTTGCATATAATAACTCATTCTTTAAAATGGCAACTCTGGGAGGTAGATATTACTATCTGTATTTGAAAACAAGGAAACTGAGACATTCTGATTTGTATCTAATACTGGTTAATTCAAAATGCACTTCCTTTCATTAACTAACACCTGACCTTTTAAAATTTCTGCAATCGCTCAAAAATTAGTAAAATTAAACAAATAAAAATGATGGGAGATAGCCCGGCTGGTGTAGCTCAGTGGATTGAGCGCGGGCTGGGAACCAGAGGGTCCCGGTTCGATTCCCAGTCAGGGCACATGCCTGGGTTGCGGGCCAGGTCCCTGATGAGGGCCATGGGAGAGGCAACCATACATTGCTCTTTCTCCCTCCCTTCTCTCTCTGAAAATAAATAAATTTCAAAAAAAAATTAAAAAAAAATTTCTTTAAAAAAGAAAAATGATGGGAGATAATGGATTTTAACTAGGATCAAATGGGACCTAACTGGACAAAAGAGAATAACCAAGCACAAAGTTCCGAGTAATTGATAATTTTAGCCAAGGCTAGCTCTGGAGGATTATGACAGGGAAATATTCAGGGAGTCAGAGATGAAAAAACAGAGTAAGTTTGTCCTAGGAACTGAAGTTCGCATTAGCACTTCCATACCTACTCATTTCTAGTAATTTAAATAAGCTAACAATAAAAAACTGTTCAGCTCCTCTCCTTTCAAATCAGCTCACTATAATTCAAAATATAATTTATAACTAAAAACACGATATAGATAATTCCAAATGTGAGTCAACAGAATCATATAACAAATACAGCAGTAAATGTCATTCTATATCCTTGTATTAACATCATACTTGACAATGGCTAAAGAAACTGATTTTCAAAACAGGCTATTTTTTAAAGACCAGCAAATTACATATATAAATTCTTAAACTACATATTGCATACCTGGGGTGCCTAGCAAATTGTTATCCCTCATAAGTCTATAATCTTCTTCACTCAGGTTATTTACAAATTGATAGAAAGCTTCTTCTCGATCCAATCGGTCCATCTGACTTCTGCGCTGTGCTGCAGACTGATCACCGCTTCCTTTATCGTTGGAATCTGAACTTTCCATCTTGACGAACAAGTGGAAAATTATCTAAAAGGAGAAAGGAGATCAATCTTGAAAACACAAGTCAGGATGTAGTCTATGGAACAGTTTCAATTATGTGAAAATCCAGAATGCAGTTCAAGACGTGGATTTTAAGACCTCATATGAAATTTCATAACAGAAACACTCCCCCAAGCCCTGTTACACTAGGAAAAGACTAGGTCAGGGGCTGGGTAACTATGGCCCATGGGCCAGACTAAGTACTGGTGCCTATTTTTTCTTCTTGAGACCCAAGAATGGTTTTTACACTTTTAAATATATTTTTTTAAAGAAGAAAATTTCTTGTCATGTGTGAAGATTATATGAAATCCAAATTTCAGTGTTCATTGTTTTATTGGAATAGTCATACACATGCGTTTGCACATTGTCTGTGGCTTTCATGCTATAATGACAGAGTTGAGTAGCTGTGACAGAGACTTTAATGTGGCACTCTCACTGCTTTTCAGTGGTGATCTGTGCACTGTAAACTGCAGTGACACAATTATACTTTGATGGCATTTCAAGTGCCATGTACATCACTAGACTGGGGCATTAAAAAAATTACAGGTGCACACTCATCATGTCAAATCAAGAGAAGGTGGACTTTGAATGTCACCCTTAAAGGCACAGAGGAGTGTGGATTATTTTGTTACCAGATTAGATGGTAAAGACTGTGTTTATTATGCAACAGCAGCACTATAACTGTGATAAAGTAATAAAATACACACTGATATTATCAGACTAAGTACTCATCACAATATTCCTAATTCAAAAGAAAGGTATGCAAGGGGGTGGGATCGAGGTGGGGGGTGGGGATGGCTGGGGTGGGGTGGGGTGGAGACAACTGTACTTGAACAATAAAAATGTGAAAAGAAAATAAAAATGAAAAACAAAGAAAGGTATGGTCTGAAAAATTAGAAAATTTAAAATGAAATACGTAATCACAAAATATTTCTTCACAAAATAAAAAATGAGGCTTCAAAGTAAGTTTCCAGTGGCTCATTTGTTGGCTAAGCAAGGAAAATCATTTACTGATGGTGAGTTAAACTGTATCTGATTGCAGAAGCTAAAGAAACGTGTCCAGAGAAAATAAACTTAAGATTATTAGTGTTTTGGTGAGTACAGTTGCTCAAAAAGTTGAGGATATTGGGTATGTCAACAATCAATTGAGATACAAGGCAGCAAATGATTTTGAGTGGTTTTCCTTGGCTCATGATGAGTCCACAAATGTAACTAATACTATTCACTATATTCACTGTTGTTTATTCACGGACTCAAGTGCTGATTATTCAAGGACTTTGAGCCACAGAAGTAGCCTCTATGAATCTGCATGGAGCAACTATAGGTAATAATGTTTTCAAAGAAGTTGGGAAAACACTAATTCAGCACAACCTGAAGTGGAATTTGCTAAGATGTATTACAACTAAAACAGTGGCAAAATGTATACAGCAGAAAAAGATCTAGTTGGATAAATTTATAAGGCTTGTGAAAATGTAAGGTGTTTAAAGTCTGTGGTTATTGATTATATTGTTCATCAACAGGGAGTTTGCAGAAAAATATTTGAATCCATCATGTTATTGAACCAGTAGTGTCAACAATGAACTTCATTAATGTGGACTTCTCCATCATCAGTTGTGTGAATTTTTGTCAGAAATAAAACCTAAATATCCTGACTTGCTCTACTACTTGGCCATTTTAATGGCTTATCATTGGTAAAGTTTTATTGTGATTTCTTATTCCCAGGTTCAAGACTGAATTTTTTTCTGAATGAGAACAACAATCCTCAATTACCATTACAGAAAAATAAATGGCTTGGGAAATTAGCTTTTGCTACAGACTCCAAAATGTTTCTTAATGAATTCAACCTAAAATTACAGGCAAAACAGTGTTTATATGTAACACTTAACCTGCAGTAAAGTCATTTCAACAGTAACTAACTGGAATACAGTTAGTAATACTAACAATAACTGGAATCAAATGTCAAGCTGCTTTATGTATTCCTTGTGCTATCAAAGCAATGAGAGCTGCATTCCCATACAAATTTAGAGCAGATGCATATTTTGAGTACAAACTACAGTTCAGAAGGATTTTCAGACCTCTGTGCAAGTAAAAAGAAAATTTCCTCATTTCAAAATCCATTTTAACTGTGTAACTGAGGAACTTCCACCTAACCTTCAACTAAAATAATAATCCTGCAGTGTAAGGATATGCTAAAAGGTAAATATATCAAGAGAAGACTCTAAAAGAATTCTATAAATGCCTTCTAAGGGATGAATATGCTTCATTAAAATTACATGCTTGTGGATTGATTAGACGGCAATACCTGTATGTGTCAAAGGACATTTCCAAAAATGAAATATGGAAGAGCTCATTTTAAGTGAGTAGTGCTAGATGAACAGCTGCAAATGACTTTGATGGCAAGGAATATGTTTAGCCCTAATTAAGCAAAATCTTATTTCCCCCCACCCAAAGAATGCCATTCTTCTCATTAGTAGACATACATTACAAAACACCATCCTAATTTCTGATCCATGTGATTCTGGATGTGTAACTCATGCATCTGCCCCTCTCGTTCTTGGAACTCAGCATAATTTATACGGATCTTAAAAATCAAGGATGTCTTCTTGATTTATTTCTAAGTTGCCTCTGGAAAAGGTATGAGTCATTGCTTTTGTTGATTAGAATAGTAAGTTTTTTAGAATTCTGTACACATGTTTCCCAAAATCTTTTTTATTTTAGGGGAATATCCATTCTGAACCCCCTCTACTAACATTTATTTCTACTATAAACTAAGCATTAAAATTGCATTTTATAATAAAATACTTGAAAAAAATAGCATTTTATTTCTTTTACATTTTCAGTTTTATCAAAAACTTGTGGAAATTTGGCTTCTCTCGTCTTATATAAACAACTATGTAATATGCTCAATTTTGCTTTTTGATCAGCAAAACAAAAAAATTTGCTTTTTGGCCTTTTACAGAAAAAGTCTGACAAGCCCTTCTTTAGATAGTACACAACGCTAGCCAAAAATTCCTAATTATCATTCACTACTTATGCACCTTAGGAAGCTGCTATATTAGTAGATTTCCACACACCCTCAATGAACTGGTAGTAAACAATCTAAAACAAGACTCCAAACAAAAAATTTCATTCTCTATTTTTTTCTGTCCAACTTTAGACTGATCTTAAGTTCACATTGACAAAATAAAAAAGTTAATACCAAGAACATATGATAATCTGACTTGTGGAAAAGAGGTGATCTACACTGGTACTAAGATTTAATCTCACACACAACACAGGAAGCACCTGGATGTTCACAAGTTAATACTAAAGAGAAAAATAAAAACAAACCTTTCAGATATATATATAAAAAAACGACAATAAAAACCCCTCTCTACCTGTCTGCAGAGCCTAAACGAATTTTAGTCCAGACACAGGCACATCCAGATCTCCAATGTTTTCCTTATATCATTATTCTTAGAGCTATCTTATCATTGTTTAAACAAAGATGGAGGTGTTAAGGAAGGGGTTGGGGAAGGTAACCTTAATATTTTGGGAGTTTCCTGATCTCATAACTAAGAATCCTTATTTTTTATCCTCACCGAAGGACATGCTTATTGATTTTAGAGAGAGTGGGAGGGAGGGAGAAAGAGGAGAGAAACGGTGACTGGGTGCCTTCTGCATGCAACCGACCTGAATAGGACCGAACTGGAACAGTAACCTGGGCATGTGCCCTGACGGGGAATCAAACCCGTGACCTTTTGGTTTGAGGGACAACACCCAACCAACTGAGCTACATCTTCCAGGGCAGGAGTCCTTAATTTTGGTAAACCTAAACTATACAAATTTCTGGAAAATGTTCATTTTTATCCTAACTTGAAACTTTAAGAAAACTGGAATTTAAGACTTAAATAAAACACTCATAAAAGCTACATGGGCCAGGCAATAAAAGAAGTGAACAAAATGGAACCACATTTTCCCACATGTAGCTATAAGTAATACAATTAGGTATGGGTAACAGTAAGCAGCTAACTTTAAAAATATGGAAAAGCACAAAGGAAAAAGCACTTCAGCTGCAATTCCTCAAATCAAAGAAACCACAGTGACATCTGGCTAATGTACTCAGGCAGTTAATATTTTGAATGCTAATAATATGAAAGTTAGGATGAAGTCCACTTGTGAAGGATCAATGAGTTCTGAAATGAATTTATAAAAAGTACAACTCAGTAGGGTGGAAAGGCTTTAAAAACATAAATACTTCAAATACGGCAAAAAATGTCTGACACATTCTGACAGTTAAAGGACGTGAACTAAAGGTAACAGAAAACTCATGTACCAATGACTGTTACAGGAATGGCACAAAGTCTTAATAGCTTTATGGCAGTTAAAGCCCATAAGGAACAGAAGCCTGAAAAAATATGACAGATTTTTAAAAGCGCTTTGAAAAACAGTATCTAAAACAAGAAAAAAAATGGCGTCTTGTACTGAGTATGGGGGAGGTTGACATAGTAACAGAAGATGTAAGGTAGAGGCACTCAACTTCTATTTTCTTTCTTTTTATTCAGTAAGAAAAACCACCTTGCAACTGGAAATTTGTAAAAAACAAACTTTTCAAAGAGAACCAAAAGTCCAAACTGCAAAACCTCTAATGATAAGCTTTGAGAAATGATAGAAAATAGAATACTAAAATACTAGATTTTAAAATTATCTAATCTTCAAAGAAACGGAAGCCCACAAACTATAGCACAGCAAAATCTGACAGTAAACCTAAGGGAAAATTCTGCAGTATACTGTCAGATAGATCGCAAACACGCAAAAGAGAGTACGTCCACCAGAAGTGAGGATCACTGCCAAATTAACCTCATATGCTTTACAGAGGGATAGTTCTCAACCTTGGTTTACACAGCAGAATCACCTGAGGAGCCTACTCTGGGGTTCACCCACAGCAATATTTAAAAACTTTCACAGGTAATTCTATTGTGCAGTCAGAGTTGAGAACCGCTTTGTAACAGGGACATTGAGACAATACCACTGACTACTCTTGGTTTGGATTCTGTAAAGAGACTAAGGTTTCTCATGCTATCTTTAAAATGTAGATTCTAATTCAGTAGGCTGGGAGTGGGGCTTGACAATCTGCATTTGAAACAAGCCTCCAAGTGATGTGGCCAATCCTAGGATCAGTTTGAGTAGCAAGGACCTTGAGGATAATACAGTTTACGAATTACACTTTCACATTACTCACTACCACCCTCAAAGATTATGAAGCAATGTTACCTTCAACATTTTACTAAGGGTTCTGTAGCTAAAATCCCCGCCCCCCCCCAAGTAAGAATACTACAGAGGTGGGGGAAAAGCTGTCCTGGAAGTTAACATGAATAAGATCTAAAGTTTTTAGTTAACAAAAGCTAAATAAAAAGCCTGTTTGACCTGACTGCCTATGAAACCTAACAGTCAGATGTTGCTTTCTCAGACCAGTGTTTAATGTCTACTTTGAAGACAAGATTAAAAATGTACACGATCACCATCTTCAAAATTTAGAGTTATAACATGAAAGAGCAAAACCACAGGGTTAAACTGGGGCCAACAGTTGAAGAAATATGGAAGCATATAATTCCTTCTTTTAATACCATTTAATTCCTTCTTTTAATAGCCTAACTAGTGAAACTGTCCCAAAGTGGAGATGCAATCAGCATCTTGAAGCAAGCAAACTACCCATTTCTGGAAATATTCGAGCAGAGGCTTTATATTAAAGAGGGGATTCCTTATTAAGTAGGAGTTCAAACAGACTGTTTCCAAAAAACTTTTTGGACTAAAATGTCATTAAGGATAAGTCTCTTGGTTTTCTATTCTGGGCCTACAGGTCATAGTAAGCTACATATTACAATGACACTTTCTTGACAAACCAATTCACTTATGTCGCCCCATCCCCTGCCAACAAACCTGTGCTTTACTATATTGGGTTGGTCAAAAGGTCCATTACGTTTTTCCTGTAAAATAAAAGACATGTTTTTCATCGTCACCAATAACTTTATTGATTTGGATATTCTGAGTATGTCGGCTATCTCCAGCTATTGGCTTCTCGTGGGTAGAGGCCAGGGGTGCTGCTAAACATCTTCCAATGCTTAACACAGCCACACAGCAAAGAATTATTTGGTCAAAATGTCAATAGTACAAGAAACTTTGCAAACCACTTTTGACACATCCTATCAGTCACAGCACCTTCTCCATACCTTGAACAAATCTCTTTTTTTGCATTTGAGTTGCGTTTTTACCTTTCTTGAAATAATAAAGCATAAATATGCCAAAAATGTTGTGTATGCTTCCATTTTCAATATTAAAATGGCTGCACAAAAATTCATTGATTTTGATTAAAAAAATACATGCTGATATGACAGTTGTCACAATACAATCTAACAAAATTGTTTTGAATGAAGTCAAAGATAACTAAGCACTATTAGAGACATTGTACAGAAAAAAACTATGCCAACTTTTTGGCCAACCCAATACCTTCACACTTCTATCAATGCTGTCCCCTCAGCCCCTTCTTAGGCTCTCCCCATTTCATCCCTCCTTCAGTGCCTGATATAGTCTTTCATATTTTTGAAATATTAATTTTATTAATATATCTTATTTATCCAACACAACAAAAAAACATCATCTCAACATGCTATCAATACATAAATTAGTGGAGTATTTTACATTCTTTTTTTTTTTGATAACAAGTCTCTAAAATCCGGTGTGTATTTTATTCTTACAGTACATCTCGAACTGGATGCTAAATTAGCAATGGTTAAACTGCAGTTCTACCAGAACAAGAGTTGTGTTAAATGGAAAAAAAGTTTTATATTGCTTTATATTGCAATAAACTGAAGAATTTATTTCACTTGATTAAAATTGAAGAAAATTTAAAGTTCAGTTCCACAGCTACACTAGTGACATTTCAAGTGTCCAGCGGCCACATGTGCATTTTGAAAGAAAAGGAAATCCTGAACGTAAGCAATGCCTTCAGATGCCTTGTAAAATACTCTTACACATACCCAATGAGCTTGGTCTCATTTTAAGCAGTTCTTTTACCACTTAAGTGGCATATAATGGAAAAATACAATAGCTCTAAACCACAAGTTCAGCCCCTAGTCCATGTAATGTCACTGGTGTTTGTTAAGTGAAAAGGAACACTAAAATATTAAAAGGTTAAAGCACCGTGCCAAAGATGTCGGGGACCACAGTATAAATGATCAAATACGTCTCTCTCCATTTTGGTGTGAAAATATTAGTGAAGAAATACGTTAACAAAATCAGTCTCTAGAGTCTTCTCTGATCAACAACATTGTGGTACATTTCCAGTTTAACTAGTAAAAGAGGTAAAAAGAATCCCCACACACGCCTGGGCTCCTATCATCATAAGAGAGGCACTTAAAACTATTTATTATCTTACTCTCAGTTATGACATTCCTGTGCATGGAATTTGATTTGCATATACAATCGGCATCAGCCACTTTTAAACTTAACTACTGTATTTTTCGGACCGTAAGACATACCGTACCATAAGATGCACCTAGGTTTTAGAGGAGGAAAATAGGAAAAAAATTTTTGAAGCAAAAAAATGTGGCAAAATATTTAACAACATAAAATTTCACCAATGTAAGTGGTAAACAGCCAGGTAAGCTACATTCAGACTATAAGATGCACCCCCATCTTCCTCCCAAATTTGGGGGGGGGAAGGTGCATCTTATAGTCCGAAAAATACGGTACTTCTATGAAAAACTTACCAATAGAACAACTGAAGAGAAAAAATATATAAATGTTCTTAAATCACTTAGCTCTTCCCGCTAGTAATAGGCAATACCCACCACTCTATTTACACAGCCCCTTTACCTATACCTGTATTTCATTTAACTCCCACAACATTCCTATGAAGTAGGTCTCATTACCTCTATTTTACAGATAAGAAACAGAAGCACAGAGAGAGGAAGTGATTTACCAAAAGCCACGTGGCTAGTAAGTAGAAAGAGCCAGTAATTAAATTCAGGTGTCCTGATTCCATATTCAGTCAACTTTCCTCTAAATGGACAACTGCCTCCCAATATATCCCAAGACTATATATACACTTGGAAATACATTCCTTCTACTCCAATAGGCATTTCTAAAATATTCAATTTCCCTATGAGCTTTTTATACCAGGTTCACTCATGGTATAAAAACTTCCAAAATGACAAACACCTTTATAAGCAGTATAAACCTAGCAGGACTTAACGTTTAAATCACTCAACTTTCAGTATATTTGTTTTAAATACAGCTGCCCCTTGGATAAACAGCGTATTTTATCAACCTTATCTCTGTCAGCATAGTTTGTGCCAACATACACAAATCCACTCCTGGAAACAAACAGCCAAATTAGAAATTTTGCCCAGTCACTTCAAAAACTACTGGCACTAAATGTATGATTGTGTCAGGTAAATTTAATTCTGAGGAGAAAATGCCAGGAAGAAAACCAAGCCTGAGATTTAGTAACTGTAATTAGGGACTTTAAAACAGAATTTATTCACCTTGAGAATGTTAAAGTACTGTTAGCGATCTGCATCGCTCCTACAATTATCATCATATATTAACATAAATCATGCAGACTACTATGCTCCTGACCACTGCTAAAAAGTATTTCATTTAGTCCTGGCTGGTATAGCTCAGTGGATTGAGCGCGGGCTGGGAACCAAAGGGTCCCGGTTCGATTCCCAGTCAGGGCACATGCCTGGGTTGCAGGCCAGGTCCCCAGTGAGGGCCATGTGAGGAGCAACCATACATTGCTGTTTCTCTCCCTCTCTGTCTCCCTCCCTCCCTCTCTCTCTAAAAATAAATAAATAAAATCTTTAAAAAAAAGTATTTCATTTAATTCTCCTAATCCATGTACACCAATGTTTAAAAAAATGTAATTCTTTATGATGTTAGGGCGACAAATCACTTAAAACATTTTGATCAGTACTAACAGGTTAGGAGACCTGGTGCTAAGTATAAGCACACACATTATATTCAATGGACATACTGCATCCCAGTGCCCAATTAAGGAGACTTAAGGGACAAACTATACTAATAAGAAAACAATAGACTTTACAAAACTGAATTCTGAAATTCAAACGCTTACTTTAGTATGAATTTAAAAATAAGCCACATCTATTAAGTCTGGAAGAAATAATGTCTTTTCAAAACAAAGAGAGGAAGGAATCTAGGTAACCTAATATCGACCAACTACTAAAGTATGTTGAGCATTTTTGCACGTGTTCATACAAGTTCTAAACTCAATAGTGTTCTCAAGCAGAATATGCTTATTGAAAAAAGGCACATATGTATCAATATAAAAATGTGTCACTGAAAAGAGGACAGGCATCATTCTGTATGCAACAGAGCTTCCCTGATGTGTAAGATACAAACTCTTTTCTGAAATGCCATTACATCTATTGGGTGCACAGGTTCGAGATCACGACTAGCTGGGACATTATGGCTTAACCTTAGTGACGTACAAATGCATATGCACTCAATATATGTAATAATATTTAAGAAAAGAGTTTCTATTTCTCAGGTCACTTGAGAACTTCACAGGGGTAAGAATCTCATAGAGTAGGTGTAAATTAATGGTACACTATCCTTGTCAATAGAGAAAATGTTAGCTCAGTAACATCATTACCAAAATAAGAAATAATGCAGTTAAAAAAAATCAAGTCACAAAGAACTGTTGAATTTGAGATCAGGACATAATGCACCATCACATATGTAGGCACCAAAAGTGTTGGAAAGTATTCATATATAGAATGTTTATTTAAAATTTTATGGCGTTTGTTAACAGACAAACAAAAGGTTGAAAACAACCAGGTAGCTTTTTTTATTGTGAGTAGCAGGGTGGTATTCAACTCTGTGAAGAGAAAAAAACAAAACAAAACACAGGAGATACTGGATTCTTGTCTTGGATATAACATCAACTAGTTACAGAAATTTGGCCTATTCATTTAACCACTTGCACCTCAGGATCCCTATCAGTATTAGAGTACTAAGTTAAACTATCTATGAAGTACCTTCCAGTTCTATGAATCCATGACTATGAATAAGGCAGCAAGAAACATGAATAACTAGGACATAAGCTTAAAAGCTGTGCTTTCTCACTGTCATTTCACTCATGTACTTCTATCTCCCTTTTTGTGACTATCTTATCTTTGTGAGAATAAATACGAAGTACTCCTTTAAAAACAGTGCAGGGTTGACGGTTCACTGTCTTTACTTATTGTGTGATACCTCTTAACCACCCACACAATTGATTATTTCCAGTAATGGCCTATCAGAGATTGCTACCAAGGGCTCCAGCACTGCCAATACTATAGTCCTACGAGATTATAAAATATTATTTGTACGGCAATGTTAGCTTAACCTCACATATTCTATTTCTATCACTGGAGAAGAACAATACCACAACAGGATTCAAAAATGGCCTTCATGTGTCCAACCTCTTTGCAAGAAGTCTACTGACTTGCAGCTCACAAACAATTTTGACAACCATAACCCTCTGAAACAGTTGGATCAAAAGGAAGTCAAATCCAAAGGAGGGAGACCAAGCCAAACGCTGCCAATTCATAGGGTCAAGTTAGTTTTAAAAGGAAGCCATTAGATGACATTTCAATTCACTCAAGTACTTTAGACAGAGAATTTAATCTTCGATTACCCATTTCACTGGGCTAAGTCACTAAATTAGAATTTGGTCTTACCCATACAAACTCAATTCTGACTTGCTTCTCATTACAGTGGAATCTCGGTTCTCGAACTTAATTGGTTCTGGAAAACTGCTGGCGAAGTGATCTGTCTGTCACCTGAGAGATACGTGACTGACTCACCATACAGGTTCTAGCATGAAAAGGTTATCAGGTAGAGAGAGTCGAGACCCAAAGTTTTGTTAGACAACCAAGACATTTTTTTCATGGACTTGGGTGAAGAACTAAATTATCCGAGAACCAAGACATTTGAGAACTGAGGTTTGACTGTATTCGCAAGAAGTAAAAAAGACATAAAGCTCAGGATGTTCATATATTTATAAAAAGTTATTAATGTAAAATCAGTGATTACTAGCAATTTTGGTGATAATTGGTAAATCAAGTACTATTTTCAAGGACATGAGTTTTCCATCAAAAATTAACTTTTTAAAAGAGTGAAGCCAGCCCCGGCTGGTGTAGCTCAGTGAATTGAGCGCGGGCTGCGAACCAAAGGGTCGCCAGTTTGATTCCCAGTCAGGGCACATGCCTGGGTTGCAGGCCAGGTCCCCAGTGAGGGCCACGTGAGAGGCAACCACACATTGGTGTTTCTCTCCTTCTCTTTCTCCCTCCCTTCCCTTCTGTCTAAAAATAAACAAAAATCTTTAAAAAAATACTTTAAAAAAAGAGTGAAGCCAATTTTTAAAATTCAAATCACTTGACCACAAAAGAAAATATTATCTACACAAATGACTGTTACATTATTTGAGGAAATCAATTTTGTGTTACAGAACCAAACGCGCTAACAACTGTACTTCCTGCACCAGTGTTTCTAAATGGAAAGGACAAAGGTTGACTCTATATCCCCAGTTTGTACAGCAGCAGTCTTCACCTGTTGTCCTGTCGTACTTAATAGGGTCCTCTTTCACTCTCAAAAGATCCAATTCGATAAATTATATGGTTACCTTAGATGCAACGGACACTAACGGTAACTTTAGTCAATAAAAAATGAAAATTGTAATCGAACTTCTTTCTTCCTATAGGCAAGTGGAGAGCAAGAGGAAAGAGACTACTTTTCATTCCACAAAAGGTTATAAACACTGAACACAATATCCCCTTTCCCCTAAAGAAAAATTCATCACCATGCAAACATAACAGAAGCCCAACCTGTACTCATGAAATTATTGCAAGAGGTCCACAAATCTATACACACACCACACACTGTCTACAGCTATTGGTCTCAACATGTGTAGGTGCTATTATGACTTAATGAAATTAAAATCTTGGGTTAGAGAACTAAAACACAAGAAAATCTACAACTATATATATTTCAGAAACAAAACCACAAGTTCATAAATGTACTCCTACATTGTTCAGAACTGCCAAGACTTTTATCTAATAGATATTTCTTTTTGGTAAAGAGAAAAATGAGTTGCTTGACTTTCTGGGAAACTTCCATATTCAAGGATGAGAAAAAATAACACACAGGTACAATCGCTTTTTTTTTTTTTAAACACTGCTTATCAAAACCTCAAGGGATTATGTAAACTGGCTCCTCTTGAAATCTTTTGTGTTATACAGAAATGTGAAGGAATTATAGTGACAATAGAAAAACATGTCCCAGACCAAGACAGTGGCCCAAAATTCTAGCACCTCATTGGTCTGGATTTGATAGGACTGTTCACATTGTAATTTGTAACTTAAGAGAACAGGGACCTGGTCAGTGATTTGCTGTGTTTCCCAATCCACTAGGCCTATGGAAAAAGTAATATACACGTTATTATTCCATCTGACCTACTGTCACTTAAGGCTTTCACTAACCTGAAAGAATATATTCAAACAGCCTAACATTTCTGGACGTCATTTTATAATTAAGACAGTTCATAAAGCCACTGATTTTAAATTGTTTATCAAATTACACAGTAATAGCTGAAACAGGAACCATGACAGACAAGAAAAGGAGGAGGGGATAATTGCAAAATATGTCTCACCTGCTTCATAAAAGCAGCTTCCCTTTAAAAGTGTTAACAAGTTCTTGATGCAATATAACCTATAGATTTTTTTATTACAACCTTTCATTTTCTTTGCATTTCTGATCTAATAGAGAGCAATTAAGTTCAGAGGCATAAAAGTTTAGTGACTGCAGGCATTAGACAGACCTGGGTTAAAATGGGGGCTCTACCACTTATTAGCTATTTAATTAAGGACAGATTTCTTAATAATCTCTTTCCGGAGTCTTCAGTCACCTCTGGAAGATAGTTAACATCCTCATGAAGCTTTGCTGGGATGATTATAAAATCATACATCTGAAGCACAGGGCCCACCTAGCACATAAGCATTCAACACAAGTTAGTTATGAATTCAGGCTAACTACCCATCCCAGTTTGGCTGGGACAATCCTATTTGTGCCTGTTGTTAAGGCATAATTACTAATAATGTCCTTTTTGCTCTTAAAAACATCCTGGCTAGAGCAGTAAATTATGTGGCTACTTTGATGATGATGATGATGATGAAAAGAGTTAATACCAATTAGAGTATTATATATCAATTATGACTTTTTGGATCTTGAAGGAGAAAAAATAGAACACACAAAATAATGTAAGATTATATTCCTGTAAGAAAGTCTGACATTTTACTTAGCTATTCGATGAACACATAAACAGCATTTATTTATACCCACCCCATTCCAACAGTGATTTAAGCCAGCAAATTTCTACTTTGTTCACTCTGTTCTACATAAGTAGTGGTAAACTTCAGACATTATTTTAAAAGTGGAAAATTCACAGATAAAGCACTAGTGAGTTCCAGCTACTCAGAAACACTACTCTTGGAATCGCCAGTGCAAAATACACATTCTCATCATGAAGCATGCCCAACAGCAACTAGCATATATTGAATAAGCCCATCCAATTACAGGCCCTGCAAAACAGAGTATTTTAAAGCATGCATTCTATACATAAATCATCAGGAGACGCAACAAGAAAGTAAATTACCTGACTGTTATGACATAGTATTGTAATACAATAAACTGGATTTTAGTTTTCTTCACTCTCTGCTCTAGAAAAAAAGAGAATCCATTATTCTTCCTCTTTAATAAGATATTTTCTTTGAAATACACATCTTAACAAATACACATCCTATATACTTCAGTCATACACAATACATGCACACATGCACACCACTACCCAGTCTAATTCATTATTAGTATTAAGAGTATTATTAGTATTAATTCATTATTAGTATTTGGGGAGATTAAGGTCAGAAGGAACCAGGAATCTTATATGTTAGATACAAGATTTCCAATCTAACTTTTAATGTAAGCTTGCTTAAAAATAGGCTTTACTTTATCAGATCAGTAATTATTTTCATATTCAGAGTTACTTTAAAGGACTTATTTGGCACATTACAGTTACCTCTGTAAAGTAGTCCTAGCAGTGGCCTGGCCTAAGGCAGAAACTAAAAAGTATAAAAGATCATCAGGATGAAATATTTTTCACTCAAGAGAAGTGGGTCCTAAAATCATATTTTAAAAAGTGTTTAGATTGGTCTTCCTGGATACTTTATTGTTACAATTTAGAAAACCGACTTTTTTTTTGGTGGTGGAGGGACTCTAACTGTGCCTGCCTGTTCTCAAGAAACCCTGGACGGACAGAATGTACCTGATAGGATGATATGAGTAGTCATTTTGTCTTTAATCACGAATAATCAAAGAAATTATTACTGGCAGTGCATATTTCTTCCTTCAATCACCCAAAGATATTGCGGTTAATTGTCATTCAGGAAATACAGGCTACTTATTTCCAACAAAAAATTATCGTGGGGCTTTGGAAATAATGGATGACAACCTGACAGAAATGCTTCTAGTTGCCCCCAAACGAAAGACTGACCTAATTAACAAGCTTGCTAGGCCTCAGATTCCCGGACTAACCTGTGGAATAAGTATGGTGAAACTGTCTAGGGAAGGAACGTGGCTGTCTCCTCCATCTTGAAATTAATCAGCATAAGGGAAAAAGGGACTGAGTGTTCAGGAAGCAGAAGCCCAACCGGTTAATACTAGTTACTAAAGCTAGGGCGTACGTGGCAGGTACCGCCCGCAGAAGCCAAGACCCTTAGGCATTTTTCGAGGGGGGAGGGGTTGGCTGATTGAAGGGAAAATAACTTGAAAAGCATTTGGCCCAATTCCCACCCTTTCCAAGGGAAAAACAACCAACACGCAATGGCTTTTCCCTCCTTTTTGGGGAGTAGGGGAATATTTGCACTGATATCTGGGAAAGGATATTCTAGGGTTTTTCGAGCGAGGGAGTAAACCACATTTGCCTAAGATCCTCAGGGAAGATGTCATCATGGCCCCAGGGGGCGCCTAATTGATAGTGCCCTGCAGAAGTGCTCAAAATGGGGTTTGGCAAAACCTGGGAAATTTAAAGCCCCAAGAGTTCCCAACATCTGACTTAGAGCAGTCTGATTTTTCCTTATTCCCAAACCCAAGCCCACCGTGTAAGAGGGGCGGGGAGAAGCGAGGGAAACCTCCGAAGAACCGAGGAGAGAAAATCCTGAAACGATTACAGATTCTCATGCCTGAGGCCAACATTCGAAAATCGTCCCCCCCCCAAATTCTTTAGACTCTGGAGGGCCCGGGCTGCGGCGTGCGCGGCCCAAGAGGGAAAGTACTTACCCAGCACCATCCCCTTCGGAGAGCCGGCCGACTATACACCCAACTAAAATGGCAGCGGCGACTACGCCACGGAGCCCCCCTCACCAACCGGCGCCTGGGGTCCGGAAACAGCGCTGAGCCTCCGCCACGACAGGCCACTCAGGCCATTTTGAGAAAAAGCGGTAGCCAGCTCTTCGCTGTCTTCCTCCCGCTCTCCATCCATTTCTCACAGGGTCCCCACACGGCTTCACTTACTCGGTTTTAGTTGTCGGGATCCGACTGATCGGAAGGGCCGCCGCCGCCGAGGCTCCTCCGCGCCTCCCTCGCCGCCGCTCTCAAGCCCGCCTCCGATGAGTCGCTGGTTGAGACCCGCCTCTACCCCAGCGCCTGCTCGGGAAACGTTGCTCAGGCAGCCATTATCTCCCCCATTGTTACCAAGCAGCGACAGGAAACTACTGCCCACAACAGGAAGTGATGATGCCCCATCCCGGCCCCGCAGCCCCTCCCCACCAGCCCACTAGCCAATCCCGGGCGAACTCACGAAAAGGCTTGGCGGGAGGAGGAGGGGGACAGCCGGCGACGCGGCAAGGCGGGCCGCGCTCTGGAAAAGGAAAGCTGCCGTGACGCCCACCGTGGGACAGGCCCCACCTTCTTCCGCCATTTTGAATTGTGGCGAGAAATTCGCGTTCTGAGGATTGTGGGAACCTTTGCTTTCCCATTTTGAAAACTGAAGCACGTCATCTTCAGGCTACTTGAAGCCTGTTTTTCCACAGGGCTAGAAACGTGGTATTAGTGTAACCGAGGCCGCTTCACACAATTAGTCCACAGTAGTTCATACACCATCCTACCATTCTCTCTCTACACACACACACATACATATATGTGTATGTATGTATGTATATGTGTGTGTGTGTGTGTCAGGCACTGTTGTAGATCTAATGTTGGGGATACGGCGAAAATTAAAACAGACCAAAATACCAGTTCTCATGGACAATTATATATACATATATATGTGTATGCATACAATTTTATATATATTGAGACAGAATAAAGTGGGGGAAGGGGGTGAGGAAGTGCCACGAATCGCAACTTCAAAGAGTGGCCAGAGATGGGTTCTCATACATTTCTGAAATACTTGAAAGGGGCGAGGACTGTGAAAGGGTTGGAAAATATGATAACGCTGGAATTTGTCAAACGGCAGTTAAGGAAGGCCTTCCTTTGAAGGTAATGCCTGTAGGCAACTAGGGAATAAGTCACAGAGACTCTAACTCTTGTTTGCACAGTTAAAGAAAAACGACTTTACTCAAGTTTTTGGGGGGTTTCCACATTTCTTTTCCATTTTTGTTTTCTGAGTTTTCAAGTCACACTCCAGCTACGCTGGTTTTCTTAACAATTTTTCCAACAAACCAAACTTATTCCCACCTATACCACTTTACGTAGGCTGGAATATTTTCCTTCTTGTCTTTCCTTTCATCATACAAGCCTCTTCTCAACTGTCCTTGCCCCAGAGAAGACTGCCCTAACCGCCATATTTGAAATAATTTTCCCATGTCCTTCACTGCCTAATTTACTTTAAAGCACTTACTCTTAGAATAGTTTATGTGCTTACCCGAACCCTTAAGAGCAGTAAACCTCTTTGTTTTGTTCCCTGTTATATTCCCAGCCAGTTCATAGTAGGCCCTCAAAAAAAATTTTTTTTTTTTTTTTTTGCGAGAATGCTCCCTCAGCATGATGGCCATTTCATCAGCCTGGAATATAAATCGTTCAGTCCGAGCAGTTTCCCCAATTTCCCTCATAGACCCTTCCTTGCTCAACTTCTCAGCAGGCTTGATCTTACTATTTTTGACAGTATGTGTATATGATTTAGGTGCTGTGTCTCTACTCAGTTTTTGTCTTATATTACATAATCATGTACTAGACCTTTTACCTAGAATGTGTAAAAGGAATTCTTCAGTGACCTGCAATGCTATTAAGCCTGATATTGAGCTCATGCTAATAACATTACCCACTCCTTACATATTCGTAAGGCAAACACGGCGTAACGTAAAATATAAAAATCACAAAAGAAGTAGAAGAAAATATAAGTGAACATGTCTACAGCCTTGAGGATGTTGTAGAAGGACTGTCTAAACATGATACAAAATCCATAAATGGAAATAGTGTTAAATATGACTTCATAAATAAAAGTAAAGCTTTTGAGTATCATAACACAGGGTTAGTAAAATTAAGAGACAAATGACAAACTGAAAAAAATTATTTCACAATGACACATGACAGCTAAGGGGTGATACTAGTTTATAATAAAATTAAAAGACAAATGACAAATTGACAAAAATGCTACACATATGATAAACATATCAGGCTAATATCACTATCCATAAAGAACTATTATAAATTGATTTTTAAAAAATGAATAACAGTTTAAAATGTGTGAAAGACATGGATAGGCAGTTCAAATGTTCAACATTACTAGTAATCAGAAATAAAAATTAAAACAAGATTTCTCTCTTTTGTCCCTCAGACTATCAATGGTTAAAAATTTAGTAATATTAAGTGGTGAAGAAGATCCTATGAAATGTACACACTTGTATGCTATTACAAATTGACATAACACTTTTAAGGCAATTTGGCAATTGTCAAGCCTCAAATATCCATAAAGCTCAAATATCCATACTCTTTGACCAACAAGATATACAGAAATGTATCTTAAGGAAAAGAATTGGACGAAGATTTATGTAATAAATATACAAAGATGTTAATTATTGAGATCCTGAAAAATCAGAAAAATAACTATTAAAACATAATTAGTCGAATCGTTTACAGCACATATACATAATGAACTCCTATATAGCCATCAAAAATGAGCATTTAGTTCTAAATATGTTCAGGTATATTTTTAATGGGAAAAAGCAATTTACAAAATGACATGTACAATTCTATTTTTATATTAAAGAGATATGTGTAAATATGTGTAAAAGCCTAGATGAATATACATCACATGCAAAAAAATGAAAAGGGATCTTCAGTCATTTTAACTTCTTTGCATCTTTATTGTCTTGAATATTTTACAATGTGCATGCATTACTTGGTATTGGGAAGAAGGGTCATTTTCAAGTGTACCCTTCCTTTTTTGCATCCCGTCTCCCTCCCTCCCTTTCCCCTTCTTCCTTCCTCTTTCTTATCTCATCCATGTATTCTTTCCATTTATAATCAAGGAGCTGCTTACTATATCTAGGAAATTACTTCTTCTCAAAATGATTTACTCCATTTTGGCATTCAGAGCCACCTAGAACCCAAGGAAGAAAACACTGAATAATTCTCATTCAATTTTCTTTCAGCCTAATTGCATTTCTCTCCAATGTGCTTTTTACATATATATGATGTTCAAATGATTTTTCCCCCTTTTTCGTGAAATGTCCATTAACAGGATAAAAGTTAAACAATTTTCCAATCTTCTTTCTGTTCATTTATTCAACAAAATGAATTGATCATCTACTATATGCTGGTCACTAGAAATAGTTTGGTAGCCCACAGAGAAGAAGACACTGCCCTTGTGGCAAGACAGACATTGAACAAATACTTATAAATGTAATGAATATTATTACAAAGGAGACATGTGAGTACAGTGGGAGGAGTACATAAAAGTAACATTTAGCTGAGAGAAGTTGCCATTTTTAGGTGAGAACTGAGCTGGAGGATGATGTTTAGTGGGGGAAGGCAGATGAGGGAGGAGCCTGGGACAGGGTCCCAGGACAGGACAGGGAATAACCTGTATAAATTCATTGGGGGTGAGAAAATGGAGCATAAAGAAGTGAAAGAATACTTCATTTTCTATAGAAAATCATTCCGTTTTATTTTCTTCACGGAAGTCATCACATCAGAATGTATTTTGCCTATTTATTTATGTTCTTTATTGATTGTAGTATTTGTTTATTGTCTGTCCGTTCCCACTGGCCTGTCCTGACTGTTAATTTCGTTGGGAACTGAGGCTTTGCTCCACTCCTTCACCGCTGTATTTTCTGAGCCTAAAATACTTAATAGACACTCAATATTTTTTTTAATGAATCAACAATAAGCTTGTAGTTCACAATAGATATTTTGAATCTTATCCTAAGAACAATGAGTAGTTTTTCAAGAGTTTAAAAAAGATATCATTTAAATATGATTCGATAAAGACATATTTTATTCTTGTTTTTTATGTGTAGGTTTCTTTATTGTTGTTCAAGTGTAGTTGTTTCCGTTCCCCCCCCCCGTTCCCCCAACTCCAGCCATACCCACTTCCCACCTTTGATCCTACCCCACCTTTGGTTTTTGTCCATGGATAAAGGTATTTTTTAAAAAAAGATATTTATGCTTGCTATGTGCCAGAGACTGCATTTTCTTTAGAGTGGATATACTTACTATTTTAAGATTCTAAACCCCTTCATCTTTATGAAACACAACTAGTTTTATTTCAAAATGACACCCACAAAATATCTATTTATTTAGTTTAGAAACTGCTTCTAATGCCTAAATAGCTTTTAAAAAATCTTTTGAATAAGTATCACTGGCCAAAATCAATTTAATTGGAAAGCAATCGTTTATCTCTTAGTGGTTCCATTTTGCCTCAGTTCGAACCTTTAGGAGTTCACAATAATATTCAAGGTATGAATGAATCATAAGTGTTCAGTTTCCCTGAGGAAGGCGATAGGAAGATGGGAAGAGACAAGTGAAAGGTAATCAGTAATTCATTCACTCAGGTAAGTCATCCATTCAACAGCATGTATTGTGTGCCATGGCATTGTGCTAGGCTTTGGGGCTGTCTATATAAAAGATGTAGTTTCTGTCCTGAGGAAGTTCAGAATCCAGAAAAAAAGTGGTATCTGGGGAGGACATAATTTCATCTACATTTTGTAAACATATGTGGAAGCTAAAGCTGATGTATTGGTTTCATTGTAGGGGCCCAGACAACACTTTTAAGGAAGTCTCCCACAAACTTGTATTTATCGAATGTCAGAGGTTTTAAAAATAAGTGAAAGGTTAGGGAGTGAGCACACAAAGTCTGAGAGTAAAGCCCTTTTATTCCTTACCATCTTTGAAAGGTAAAAGAAATTACAATTGCTTTCATTCCTCACAGCTCAATACCATTTTATATTTGCATTGTTATTGAAAACCTAGGTGCTCTCAAACTCAGTTTATCTCTTTGAAAAATGTATATAGTGATGTCTATTGTTCAGCCCACAAATGCTCTGTAAATTAATTGATTGTGGTTGTTTTTCTCCATTAAAATATAGTCTAGAAATAGGAAGTATTATTGCAAATATTTAAATATAGTAGAAATAATAAAATATATACTGATGTCTGTTTAATTATATTAGTTGTAGGGGAACTCAGTAGATTTACTGTCATGCCTTTTTTCCAGTTATTACAGCAAGAGTGAAAGGTCTCTCTACATTCTATGCTTTCTGTGAATATAAAAATAAGCTGCCTAATGAAGCAATGTTGAGCACCTTATGTATCCAAACATGAAGGTTTCAGATGCTCTGGTTAGAAAGCACAGGGCAATTTGCCAACTCATGCCAAAACAATGAGAAAGTAATCTTCCTGTAATAACTTAAATGCAATATAGCAGGGAGAAGGCAGAAGGCTTCAATTTAGAGAAGAAATACCTAGGTAATCTCCAATTAATAATCTATTTCAATAAAAGATTGTCATCTAATTATTTAAACTGAAAAATAAAATGTTTAAAGTAGACTAGGTTGACTATGAACTGTCTCTGGCATCAAACAACTTTGCAGCAAGTTTCTCTCTGGGGGCAGGATGACTCTGTCCCTGCTTTTTTATCTCCATTCTCCTCAGTCACCATAAAAACCTCAAGCCCATCTGGCCCCACACTCATCTAAACTTTCTTCTCCATAGAATTCAGCTATAAATCCACTTCCATCTCCACCTGCAATGTTTTGCACCTTCTTAACACTTTATGAGCTCTCTGGGTCCATCCATTTGAAACTAACAGACTCTTCTACTTTCTCAGTCTCTTCACAGAAAGGTCTTTCTTCAGCACTTTGACTGAAAAGTGTCAGTTTCCAAAAGACTCACTGAGAAAAACAAACAAACAAACAAACGAACAAAGTGTGGACTTTTTTTTCCCTTGAAAAGACTTCATATCTCAAACTTAGAAGGAGAGATGGGAGGTTCTTCAGTGAAGTGCAGACTCCTAGGCCTCACCCTAAGATTGTGATTCAGATGGCTTAAAGTAAAACTCAGGAATCTTCATTTTAAATAAACTCTGGAAGGTTCAGATGCAGGTTACCTGTGGAGAGCTGTTTGAAAGATGGACTTTAGTTAAAACAATAATAGATATCCTTCATTGTTTCCCTACTATGTGCCAAGAACATCATGCACATTATCTCATTTAACTCTCATAAAAACCTTAAAAATGTTTTGAACATTTTATAGTTGAGGAAAATGAAGCTCAAAGCAGCAAAACCAAAACATGGATGAGATCACACAACTAGTAATTAATAGAGATAGGTTTATACTCTCTAAGTGCGTGCTGCTTCTAACAATCCAGATCTCCTAGCTCCTAAACCAGGGCTTAAGTAAATAATACATTAAAATTAGATTTAAAAAAATGGAAAACAATAGAAATTTTATCTCATAAATGTTCTATATATCTTAAATACTGAAGATCTTGAATCGGCATGGTCTTTTCAAACAGGAATTCTCTCTCTCTCTCCTTTTCTACCCCCACCCCCATTACTGAAATCTGCTAAAGTCACTTATTTCTTTGGCTAGACTAATTCTTTGTTCTTCCTTTTTGGCAGGAACGCCAAAAGCACTTGGAAATACATAGGAAAAGGATGCAATCTCCGACTTCAGGGAAGCCTGGGCAGTGCTCACCTGCTTCTAAGCACTCCAGATAATCCAGCTGTGAGAAAATGGCTGTCGATCTTCCATAACACTCTATTTCAAAGAGAAATAGAATGCTACTTAAAAATATGCTTTATTGCCCTGGTTGGTGTGGTTCAGTTTGTTGGGCATCATCCTGCAAACCGAAAGGTCGCGGTTCAACTCCAGTCAAGGCACTTGTGTGGGTTGCAGGTGCGTGCGTTTGGAAGGCAACCATCAATGTTTCTCTCCCTCTCTTTCTGCCTCCCTTCACTTGCTTCTAAAAAATAAATAAAGTTTAAAAAATAAAAATATGCCTTACTACCTATGTAGAGAAGTAGATATAAAAGTAATATTTATTGTGAACTTAAAATGTTGTACTCTCCTTCAGCAGCACAAATACTAAAATGTGCCAGGCTCTGTGCTAACACTAAGCAGTCCTTTTATTCAAGGCTCACAATAAGCCTGTGACATAGGTATTATTATACCCATATTAAAGCTGGGAAAAATAAAGTTTAAAGTATTAACTCAATCAAGCAATATAGCTAGTAAGAGAAGGAACCAGGGTTACTCAGTCAAACTGAGTCTGTGTGACTTTAGAGTCCAAGTCAGGTGCTTCATCCTTCTATTAAACCCCCACAATCCAACCTTTCAGACAAACAGTACCCTTTAGACAGAAAAGGAACTGAAAGTGAGTTACTAAAAGATACGCCCACATGATTCAGAATAGGGAGTGGAAGAGAGTATTTTTATTTTGGATGCTTTTGTTTTCTCTATGGAGCACTGGGCCAGCAGATACATCTATTTTTCAAATATGAAGTACCCACTTCCCTTATAGCCATTTCATGTTGAGTGGTAGCTGACCTGCACTAGTTTGAGCACTGAACAGAGAGGAGGAAACACTTTGTTGTCCTTTTTACTCAGTGCACTATCTTCTCCATCATGGTCTCTCAGCTACTGCCATACTGGAAGGTACACTTGTACTTTCAAAGGAATGCCTATTGGTTGAATCTGCCTACAAACCCTCATTCTTGACAGAGGTACATCTATTTCTTAAAGAGCAAAAAGCAAGGAATCTTTATTTCTCTGATTCTGGATGTCAGAGTCTTGGGTTACTATTCCATTTTTAAAGTAAATCTACAAAGAGTTACACAGTCACACAAATATCATTATATTAACACACGGCTAGATTTCCTACCTTCTTCTTTGACCAAGAACTTGATTCAGCAAGAGGCCTAAAGTCATAAATAAAACATGAGACAAGCAGCACTGTAGCTGGTCTGGTCAATTTCTATTAGTTGAAATTGTACAGTTTGACTGATTATTGAATAAATGAAGTAAAAACCAGTACAAGATAAGTTGAAGAACCTAAGCAACATAAATGTAGTTATTATTGGCTCTTACTCTGAGCAAAGTTGCCAGATAGACAAAGTTATATTGGTTGTCCCTTCAGAATTCCCCACCCTCCAACTAAACTTCTAAGAATTTACCCCAGGAATCTGTCAGCATTTAGCCAACTTTAGTTATTCCTAACTATATTCAAAAGTTTTGTTATATCCCCTTGCTGTCAATGATTTTTCCCTTTAAATTGAGTCATCTTTTAAAATGAAAGTATATTTGTTAAAAAGAATATTATGCATCATTATTATGAATGGAAAACTTATATCACTCCATAAATGGAGAATAATGAGAAAAATCAATACATAATGTACATCTGAATATCACTTAAGATCATGCTGACTACACTTAACATAAGCAAGGTTAACCTTGTTCATGGATTGGTCTGCTTGGCTTGGAACCCAATGCTGTCCTCAGAGACTGCTGCGTTATGTTTGTTTCCTTCCAAATTAAGCCAGTTCTATAGATTTCCCTTTTAGGGCTCAACCCTCCTTGGTGGCCTGTTCTAAAGTGATAATTAGTTCAGCTTAGGAGAAAGGATTGAAAGAGATTCTCTCCAGATAATACATACAGGTTTTAACTCTTGCCTTCTTGAGATAATTTGTTGCCTTTTTTTCTTGAAACCATGTTTTGATGTCCAAACCTCAAAGTCACTGATGCCAGAGCCTATCCTGGCAAGCCTGATTCAGTAGGACTGAGGAGGGGACTAGATTTGGGAAAAGCCAGAAGTCACAGGAAACCAAATCTGGGCTGTAAAGGGGCTGAGTCACCTGGATAATGTGATGTTTTGCCAAATTTTACTTCAAAAATGTTGGACCAATGCATACTTTCACCAGTTACAGAAGAGATATATGAGCTCTGTCTGGAAAAAGTCCAGCCTTGTTAATATAACAGGTACCATTTGTATGACATCCATGTAACCTGGCAGCCAAGGAGAGTGGACTGGAATGCGTGTGTGTGAACAATGATGACTTCATTGTACTAGTCAGTGGGGGTGGTAGATGCCATTGAGTGAACATGTGTCCTGTGTGGCTGTCTCATTCAAAATGACTGAATGAGTAGAGCAACAAATCTGCATCAAATCTTGCGTGAAGCTTGAACATTCCTCCATGGAAACTATTCAGATGACTCTGAAGGCCGCAGCTATAGGCAACTGGTGATTGGCAGCTTCATCAAACAATGTACCTGCTCATGCATCCCACCTCATGCAGGGTTTTTTGGCAAAACATCAAATCACTCAGGTGACTCAGACCCACTACAGCCCAGATTTGGTGCCCTGTGACTTTGGCTTTTTCTGAAACTAAAATCAACTTTGAAAGGGAAGCAATTTCAGACCATCAATGAGATTCAGGAAAAATATGATGGGGCAGTTGATGGCGATTGGGAAAACTGTTGAGGTCCCAAGGTGCCTACTTTGAAGGGGACTGAGGCATCCTTGTCTTATGTACATTGTTTCTTGTATCTTGTATCTTATTCAAAAAATGTCTCTATTTTTCATAGCACATAGCTGGATAGTTTCTGGAGAGACCTCGTATGTGTGACTTGTTTTCTTATCTATTTAGCCACCCTATGTCTGTTGATTAGAGCATTTAATCCATTTAGATTTAAAATGATTATTGATAGGTATAGCTGTTGCCATTTTATTATTCATATTTATATTCCTTTTTCTTTTTTCTTATTTTTTAAAAATATTTTATTTATTTAATTTTAGACAGAGGGGAAGGGAGGGAGAAAGAAGGAGAGAAATGTCAATGTTTGTTTGCCTCTTGCATACCCCACACTAGGGAACCTGGCCCACAACCCAGGCATGTGCCCTGACTGGGAATCAAACCAGTGACTCTTTAGTTTGCAGGCCAGCACTCAACCCACTGAGCCATACCAGCCAGGGTATTTTTTTCTTATTCTTAAAGAAATCCCTTTAACATTTCTTGTAATTCTGGCTTGGTGACGATAAACTCTTCTACGTCTTTCTTGTCTGAGATGCTCTTTATTTCTCCTTTTTTAAATGATAGCCTGGATGGGCAGAGTATTCTTTGTGAGTACTTTTCTTTTCATCACTTGGAATATTTCTTGCCAGTCTCTTCTGGTCTGAATTGTTTCTGTTGAGAAATCAGCTGAAAGTTTTATAGGTGTTCTCATTTAGGTAACTGTCTTGCTGCTTCTAAGGTTCACTCTTTGTGTTTAACCTTTTGCAATTTAATTATGATATATTTTGGTTTGCTCCTCTTTGGGTTCATCTTGTTTTTAACTCTCTGAGCTTTTTGGACTTTTGTGTATTTTTTTCTTTACTAGGCTAGGGGAATTTTCAGTCATTTCTTCAAATAGGTTTTCAATTCTTTCCTCACAGTTCTTTTTCTGGTACCTCTGTGATACATATGTTGTTATGCTTGATATTGCCCCAGAGGTCCCTTAAACTATTATCATTTTTTAAATTATTTTTTTCTTTTTGCTGCTTTGATTGTGTTATTTTGCTACCTGTATTCCAATTTGCTGTTTCAGTTCTCTGGTTTATCTAATTTGTTGTTGATTCCTTCTAGTGTATTTTTCTTTTTTCTTTTTTTAAGTAACATTTATACAATCCTAAAATTATTTCAGCCCTTTGAAGGCAACCACGAAGCTAATGTGGCACCTGGTGAAAATGAGTTTGACACCCCTGACTTAGGGGAAGAATAGATGAACTCCATGAGAACTTAAACAAAGAGATTATAAGCCTTAAAAATGACATGGAAACCATAAAAAAAAGAACTAGTCAGAAATGAATAATACAATAACTAAAGTGAAAAATGCACTAGAAGAATTTGTGGCCAAAATGGAGGAGTAGGTAGAAACCCTTCGCTTCCTCGCACAACCAAAAGGAGGATAACAACCAATCTGAAATCAAGAAACAACCAGAGGTGCCAGAAAATCAAACTGCATGGAACTCCAACAACCAAG
>PVJI01006435.1:0-86477 GCA_004026765.1 Micronycteris hirsuta | reverse complement strand
AAGAAAAAGAAGATCAAAACTATGAACAATAAAATGGCAAAAATACATATCTATCAACAATTGAATGTAAAAAACAAACAAACAAAAAGAACAGAGACAGAATCATGGATACAGAGAGCATTTTGATGGTTGCCAGATAGGAGGGGGTATGAAGGAATGGGTGAAGAGGTGAGGGGATTAAGAAGGACAGATAGGTAGTTACAGAATAGCCATGGGGATGTAAAGTACAGTGTAGGAAATGGAGTAGCCAAAGAGCTATGTGCATGACACATGGATATGAACAATTGTGAGGGTATTGCCTGAGGGAGTGGTGGGTGCTGCATGGATTGGGGAAAGGGGGGAAAAATTGGGACAACTGTAATATAATAATCAATAAAATATTTTTTTTAATCTAAAAAAAAAAAGCCCTGGCTGGTGTAGCTCAGTGGATTGAGCACCGGCCTGCAAAACAAAGGGTCACCAGTTCAATTCCCCGTCTAGGGCACATGCCTGGATTGCAGGCCATGTCCCAGGTAGGGGGCAGGCAAGAGGCAACCACACATTCATGTTTTTCTCCCTCCCTTTCCCTCTCTGTAAATAAATAAATAAAATCTTTAAAAAGAAAAAGAAACTACATTTTTAAAAATCTTAAAAAAGACATTTTTCATCAGCTATGATATTGTACTATCCTTGAAAATTACTTTTTTAACCCATATCACAATTATATGGGTAGCTGGCCTTATTGAATGGCCTGATGTCAAAATAGTTTAATTTCCACCTAAACTTAGAAAATGTATTATCAGAAGTTAAGTCAACATAGAGATGGGATTGTTTCTTGGTTTTTAGGTGTGACTGGCTTACCGGTAGATCTGCTGAGCCTACTCATCTATGATTCTAGCTCTCAGGCATCCTGAAGGCACAGCATACTTTGAATTTATGCAATGCTTTTATAGTTGTAAAAGTGTTTTCACGTACACTGCCTCAGATAAAATGCACAACAACTGAAAAGCAGAAAGGCAAAGAATGGCCACATCCATATTAAAAATGAAAAAGCTAAACCTTCAAGGAACTTAAGTAATTTGCTTAAGGTGTTCTAGATAAAAGATCTAGGCAGGTGTTCTAGATAAAAGATCTAGGCAGGATATAGGCAGCGCATCTGTTTGCCAGTTCAGTGCTCTTTCCCACATACCTTTCTAAAACATGTACAGACTTCGATCCCCTGTACATACTGTCACGGGGACCATAGTTAATGACTAATAGCCATTCCCTTTTCTCCTTCGGAAAGAGAGCCCCAGTTTGACTGGAGACAAAAAGGCACCTAATTGTGAGACTCCATTTCCCATTCTCCCTTAACCGAAGTAGAGCTGTTGTGACCAAGTTCTGGTCAATGAAACATTAGCAGAAGGGTAAATGGCTTACTTACAGAAATGACTGCTAAAAAGAAGCTAATTCAGTTGAGAGAAGAACTTTTTTATCCTTCTTTTTGGGAAAAAAAACACCTTAATTTTGTAAATGTGTCCTATGTTCTTTCCTGGGCTCTCTTTTAATGGTGCTCACTCCCTCTGGGTCATCTTGTGCACGCCGCGGGTTTTAGTTTAGTGCTCATCACTTTACACACAGTCGGGTCTTGATCCTGTACCTCCCACCTGACAATTAATTCCTCTGAGCTCCGAGCAAGCCTTTCCAATCACTTCCCTGGCGCCTTCCCTTGGATGCCTTCAGGCACCTCAAATCCAGGGTATCCTAAATTGAACATCTTTCTTCTCAAAATTTTCCTGCTACTTGAATCCAGGTGTGATGGCAAGGACTCAGTCAGCCATATTGAATCATAAGACTAGATGTCACTTTCTAAGGATGGAGTAGCAGAGTTAGAGAGAATCTGGGTCAATGACTTTACAGAGATGTGCTGCTCCTGCACTACTTACCTCTGGACTGTTTTTCTTTTTAACAAAAAATAAATAAATATCTATCTTGCTTAAGCTACTGTGATTTGGGGTTTCCAATTATATGCAGCAGATCTTAATCTTAACCGATACACATAATTTTCCCCAATTATTTCTATTTTAAGGTTATGTTCTTTTAAATAAAAGCTTTCACCAATGAGTAATAAGAGAAAGGAGTGATTATCTCAAGATAATAGTTGTCCCAAGTTACAGAGTCAACCTCTGGAGACACCGTTAGATCCATATTAAATTTTCAAATATAAAAGCTAGATTCCCCTGTGTGTGTCTTTAAGAATAAGGACTTGAGTTGAGTTGATGTGTTTTACATATTGTGTATCCCCCTCAAGCTGGGTATAGGAGTACTTACGTCACCTTGCATACATGGCTAGTTACTTAGCACGGTGCATAGAAACACCAGTGCACTTGGGTCACACCTAACATACTGTGGATAGAAGCACCCTTGGCCATTGGTACCTAGGACCTGCTCTCAGATCTGTTAGATTGAGGATCAGTGACCCTTGCTGAAAGCTGGAAAGGCACATGAGGCTCTCTTCATCTTCCATAAGATTCTCTGGACATCTCACAGAAGGTTTGGCTTGGAGGCTACATTTGACCACAGTACTGTCAGTTCACACATTTTTGTACCAACTCTCTAGAGGTTCTTAACCTATTTTATGTCATGTACCCCTACTAGGATTGCAAGCCAATTATATTTAAATACAGTTATCACCATATATTTTAAATTTGCTATTGTGATATATGTGCTTCTTTATTAAAGCATTAAATTTCAAGATGTTGCAGTATGTCTAATTATTACCATGACTTTAAAGTAGAGAGGAGGATAAATGATCTTTTGTGTTATTAGTAACAACTGTAATATAAAAGAAAAATCTCCATAATTTCTATTAGAGTCAGAATCATGGCATTATCAATAGGTAATATGATTGCGGTTTGTGGCCTACATTTCTAGGGGGAGAAAAATAACTAAATTACAGCTACAGATTAGTAAAAATAAATATGTGGGGGGGTTTTCCCGTCAGGTTAATGGACCCCTTAATTCTAAACGCAGATGCCTAGGGAGCCTATGATACCTGGGTTAAGAACAATGCTTTAAATCATGAAAGAATTCTTGCAATTTCTGCATTCTGCAGCAGAGATCACATCAGAGTTCTGGTCTGTGATCTGATTAACGCGTGATGGGATTGGTTCTGGATTTTAGCACCTCTCACAGTTCAAGAACCTCATAAAAGCTCTAATGCATGGATGTCTAATTCTAGTGCCTGTCCTCCAGAAAGGCCTAGGTTGTAAAATGTTAACCCCACTGCAAATGACAAATGACACTGGATTGCCGTTATAGGCCAATGCATGGATTGAAGGAAAAATGAATTACCAGCCAGCCCCAGAAGAGCTCTTTAGTGGAGGGTTGAGACCCAGGAAGGAGCTATGCATCTGCCCCGGACAGACTATGTTAGAGATCTGCACAAAGAAGACCTCGGTCTCAAAGTCCTTATTTGGGATGTCCTTTGAACACTAAAATCAAATATGGAACTAAAATAATAATAATAAAAATCAAATTCCTTTGAAAATTCCCCATAAACGTTAAGTTCTAAGCTTTCTCCCAAATCCAATTCAGTAAAAGAAATTTCTACAAGTAAGTGGTGCCTGTGAGAACAATTTAGGGGAATTGTCTTTGTCTGCCATAAAGAGACATAACACAAGTAAATACGATGAAGTGCTCATTGCAAAGAATGTGTTTTGAAATATCATCAAAACCGTAAGAGACTTTAAAAGATGGCCTCAGTGTTACCCATAAAGGCAGATTGTAACCCAGCTTTGGAATAGTTTTTGAAGCCTATATTCAAATCAGTTCAGTGAAATTAAGAAAACTCAAGAGAAAATATTTCTGATTTAGAAGATAGTTTCAAGTGGCAAAAAAATTGAGGGTGAAATTAACTTTTAACTAAAAGAAAAGAACCCTCATGCACTGTAGGTAGGAACGCAGATTGGTACAACCACTGTGGAAAGCAGCATGGAGTTACCTCAGAAAATTAAAAATGGAACTGCCTTAGGAACCAGCAATTCCACTTCTGTGAATTTATCTGAAGAAATCCAAAACATTAATTCAAAAGAATATATGCACCCCTATGTTTCCTGCAGCATTATTTCCGATTGCCAAGATCTGGAGCAGCCCAAGTGTCCATGAGTAGATGAGTGGATAAAAACCTGTGGTACAGCTCTAGCTGGTGTGACTCAGTGGATTGAACACCAGCCTGCGAACCAAGAAGTCATCTGTTTAATTCCCAATCAGGGCACATGCCTGGGTTGCAGGCCAGGTCCCGGGTTGGGAGTGTGTGAGAGGCAACTGATCTAAGTATCTCTCACACACCCCCTCCCTTCCCTCTCTTACCCTCTCTCTAAAAGTAAATAAATAAAATCTTTTTTAAAGAAGTTGTGGTACATTCACAAAATGGAATACTACTCAATAATAAAAAAGAAGGAAATCTTACCTTTTGCAACAGCATGGATGGAACTGGAAAGTCTTAAGTATTATGTTAAGGGAAATAAGTGAGTCAGAGAAAGACAAATACCAAATGATTTTACTTATATGTGGAATCTAATGAACAAAATAAGTAAACAAAATAGAAATAGACTCATAGCTGTCAGAGGGGAGGTGGTAGGGGGCTGGGTGAAAAAGGTTAAGGGATTAAGGGAAAAAAGTCATAGACAGACAACAGTATGGTGATTACCAGAGGGAAACGGAGGTGGGGAGGTAGAAGAGGGTAAAGGGGGGATAAGTGGTGATGGGAGGAGACATGACTTGGGGTGGTGAACACTCAATACAATATAGATGATGTAGTATAGAATTGTACACCTTAAACTTATATAATTTTATTAACCAGTGTAAATCCCAATAGATTCAATTTTAAAAAGCTACATCCTGCTGAGAAAATGTATCATGAATTTCATTAGTCATACAGAAAATTATAAATGTGTACTGTCGATTCTAAACTCACGCATGCACCACACAATACCAGATTTAGAGCCAGAGAAATCTACTGTAGATGTTTGCTCTGCCACATATTTTATTGTGCGAGCCTGGGGAAGTTAATTAGCTTCTCTGATCCTCAGTCTTCTCATCCACAAGAATAATAATTGCACCTGTCATTTAGACTTCTTAATTAATTCTAGTAATTAAGTAGATAAATAACTGTAAGACATCTAAACAGTGCCTGGTATATCTAAACATTATATACTTTTATCATCAAACAATTCTTCTGAGAATTAAATATGACATTACCTACAAAGTTCTTGGCATACTGATAAGTATATACGCAATGCTCAATAAATGGTAGTAGAAGTGTTGTTAGTATTGGCATTTAATAATATTGGAACTAGTGTTGATATTAGAATTAGTAGAGTATTCCTGTTAGTATGGGCACTGGTATTGGTTTGCTATTCCAGAATAACAGTATCGTGTTATCCTGGATCTCATGCCACAATGAGGAGCTCCTCCTCAAGATGCGGTTGCTCTGAGGAACCCCTTTCCTGCTTCACCTCAAAAAAGATAAGGGCTGGGACCCACCATCTTTCCTTCAACATATCTTAGAAATGGACTTCAAATCAAAGATTACAAAGCTGTGTAAAGCCATGGCCACAGACCTAGTCCCACTGTCTTTGAGTTCAGGCAATAGGGCCATGCAGTCCTAATAATACAGTTCTCTCAGTAATATCAATACCTTACTGGCAAGGAACGAAATATACCTAAGACAGTAATATAGCCACCAGCCCAGTTCTGAAAAGGCCAGCTATTTCTGTGCTTAAGTTGGATTCATTAGGAAAAAATTCAATAGCTCAATGATTTAGTAATATGTTAGTTGTGGAAAATATTTCCCATAAAACCCCATTACCCAGAAGGTCTAGAAACAATATCTTGAAGTTAGCTACATTCCCTGGGAACAGAGATTACCCTGGAAACCACCCATAAATGACCAATCAACTATAACAAAGTCACGAGGAGTGTCCTAGTTTCCATGTCCACCTCAGAAATTCTGAGCTATCTCATACAGACCAAAAGAAATGTACTCCATTTAAATAAAGATCACAGTCACCATTAATTATGTGCCTACTAAGAGACCTGAGCAGACACTTCTCCAAGGAGGACATGCGGAGGGTCCAGAGACAGCTAAAAGGACACGCAGCATCACTAGCCATCAGAGAGATGTAAATTAAAACCACAGTGAGATACCACTTCATAACAGTCAGAATGGCCATCATAAGCAAATCAACAAACAACAAATGCTGGAAAGGTTGTGGAGAAAAGGGAACCCTGATACACTCTTGGTGGAAATGCAGACTGGTATGGCCACTATAGAAAACAGTATGGAATTTCCTCAAAAAACTAAAAATGGAACTGCCTTTTGACCTGGCAATTCCACTGCTGGGATTATACCCTAAGAATCCTGAAATACCAATTCGAAAGAACATATGCACCCCAATGTTCATAGCAGCACAATTTACAATAGCCAAGTGCTGGAAGCAACCTAAGTGCCCATCAGTAAATGAGTGGATCAAAAAACTATGGTACATTTACACAATGGAATACTACACAGCAGAGAGAAAGAAGGAGTTTCTACCCTTTGTGACAGCATGGATGGATCTGGAGAGCATTATGCTAAGTGAAATAAGCCAGGCAGTGAAAGACAAATACCATATGATCTCACTTGTAAGTGGAACCTAATCAACAAAACAAACAAGCGAACAAAATAGAACCAGAGACATAGAAATAAAGAGAAATCTGACAGTAACCAGAGGGGAAGGGGCAGGGGGATAACAGGAGAAAGCAGGGGAAGGGTCATCAAGGAACTTGTAGAGAAGACCCATGGACACAGACAACAGGGTAGGGGAGGACTGAATGTGGGAGGTGGGAGTGGGTAGGGAAGGGGGAGAGTAAAGGAGGGTAAATTGGGACAACTGTAATTCAAGAACAGTAAAAGAAAGGAAGGAAGAGAGAGAGAGAAGAAGGGAGGGAGGAAGGAAGAAAGGAAGGCAGGT
Source organism: Micronycteris hirsuta (assembly GCA_004026765.1). NCBI lineage: Eukaryota > Metazoa > Chordata > Mammalia > Chiroptera > Phyllostomidae > Micronycteris > Micronycteris hirsuta. The sequence continues at coordinate 79,503 of PVJI01006435.1, read as the reverse complement.
AAAAGAAAGAAAAAATTAAGTGCCTACTATATGCCGGGTATCATTCATAAAATACCCCTATTTCTCATAACAATACTGTGAAAAGGCATTATCGTCTCCAATGAGTACAGTAACAAGTTCCAAATCTTAAATAATTTTCCCAAGGTCACTGGGTTACTAGGTGGAAGATCTAAGGTCTTCTCAACTGCAATACCCACTCCATCCTCCACTTAAAATTGGACAAGGTTGATAGGAAGAGCCCTCACTATTCAGGAGCAAATCTCTCTTCCAACTCCAGGGTCAGCTGAGCAAGAGCAGCAACAATGAGTAGCACATCAGAGCTGACAGCATTGCTGGTGGTGGCAGGAAAACGGGGATTGGAGCAAGAACAATAAAAATGGTGACTTGAGTGACAAAAGCAACAGCAAGGTGGCCAGGACTGGAACAGTAGCTGTGGGAAAACTACAGTTGTCAGCAGGCCTAGGTCATGCAGCTCAGAGAAGGCTCAGAGTACAAAGCTGTAGTGAACGCCAACCCCGGCCCTCCCCGTGCCCCAGTTAGATACACACACACTGACCTGAATAAAGAATGAGCATAAGTGCCAATTAGGCCCAAGTAGCAAGGTGCTGGGGAAATGTCACTAGGTGACAGAGCCAGCTGCACAGCACCCAGACACAGGCAGAGCATATCCTCATACTTTTGAAGAAATATACTCACCCACGGCCCAAAGGTCACCCTGGGCCTGTCCCTGCAAAGATCTTTGTATGAATCATCCCTGAGTGAGCAATTTGTTCCTTCTCACCCCTCACCCGTCCAAGAATGATGTATGTCAGGGACTTCATTAGATTTAAATACCAGTAGGAAGAGATGTGAGGGAAAGAGAGGTTCCAGGAAGATTTTGTAGTGAGCGTGATATTTGTCTTTAGAATCTCACCCTCTTCTCCACGCTTTTGAGCCTCCCTTTCTCTGGGAATATTTTCTCTTTATCCCTGCTATTTGGCTGACCAAAGTTCCCCTCCAGGGCCCCCAATAAAGGTTTCTTCACCCCTAAAACTCCTACCACTCAAAAATGTACCTCTCTATATATCTCCTCCCTCACTTCCCCATCCCCCTCAGAAGTCCCTTTCCCTCCATTTAAGCACAGTATTAGAAAAGCAATCTGATTAAACTCACCTATTCCAGGTGTAAATGAAAGGTATCCTACTTCAGGGAACTCTCTAGATAGATGTCTGACAGAAACCAAGTGAGCACTGTGGAGAAAACATCTTTAAGCCAAGAACCTTTCCAGCAAGCACATCTTTGAGACTCCAGATAGGTCTCATCCTCTCCTGTTGGGAGTAAGAGAAGAAGGAATTAGAAAACCTAGAGTTTCTCCAAGGACTGCAGGGGTAATTATGCAGCCAAATCTTCTCAGTTGGCTGAGGTGGGAGCATCCATGTCCCAGGTGTTCTTTGAGGTCCTCAGTGCAATGACTACAAAGTGTTAGGAATCAGAGCACAATGGTAACAGAAAGCAGATGATAGTTTTGCTAAAATCAGTGATTCCATCACTGTACTCTGGATGTTGACTTCAGCATTATCTACTAAGGGTTGGATTCTGGTAGATAAAACTTCCAGATCCAAACAGAAGTTGATGCAGAAACAGAAGGTATATACCGGTTGGTTCTTCCATCAATAGGGAAGGAAATGAGCTTTTGTCCCTCCTCCCAAAGAAAGAGGAGTTCAGGGGAAATTCTTGTCCTTCCAAAACCACTTCTCAGCTTCCTACCCCTTTCCAGAAAAACACAGCTTCCAAGGCCCTTGAGTAACAGGTTCAAGACCCTTTAAAGAGGCCCTCAGGGCAGTTTCCTGCTCTTCTTCATTTTATTTTTCCCTTTTGTGGCTTGGTTGTACAAAATAATTACAATGGCCCTTGATATGTGCTACTTACTATTTATGCCTTGTTATCATGATGCACAATAATAATTATGGCCATCATTAAATATATGTCTAACTTCAGTATAGGTGTTATTTGATTGGAATTCTAAACTCTGTTCACACTCATTTCATAATTTATTGCTCAAATGGTGTAATCATTCACTCACAACTTTAAAAATATTAGGGGAACCATTAATTAATAGGCCAGGTTCTAGTCCCAACTCCAAGCATAATTAGCTGTGTGATTTTGGTCAATTCCCTTTGTCTCTTTGGGCCTCAATTTCCTCAAACGTAAAATGAAGTAATTGAACTAAAAATCTCTCTAATTTACCATCCATCTCTAAAATTCTGCAATGTTGTGATTATACTAATATTATACATTTCTCAACATTATTAAGGAGACTTACACAACCTCAAAAATTATTCTAAAAACTACCTGTGTAATGATAGCCTGCCATTCACTGGGCCTCATATCTGTCCTAGGTGCTATTTCAGGCATTTCACAAACATGGTCTCATTTAATCTTCTTAACAAATATAGTATTGCTCTGATTTTAGAGATAAGAAAATAAGCTCAGGCTCTCAAAGTCAGCAAAGCTGGGATTCAAATAACTGAACTCTAACTCCAGAGCCTGTGTTCTTCAAGTCACATTGTGATGCCTCCAAAATAATTTTGCATAATGTAAATAGGGTAAGAGATTGGTTTGAATCTGTCCCATATTGGAAATATACCTTGAGACTTGTGTGCATGTTTGTGTGTATGTGTATTTTTCCTCATCCCCCTTCCTCTTTCTCTTCCTCATTCTTATTCAGCTAAACTTTCCTGTAAATTAACTTTTTTTAAAAGAGTATTTATTTATTTATTTATTTATTTTTAGAGAGAGGAGAAAGGAGGGAGAAAGAGATGGAGAGAACATACATCAGCTGCCTCTCACGCAACCCCAACTGGGGACTGGGCCTGCCACCCAGGCATGTGCCCTGACTGGAAATTGAACCTGCGAACTTCCAATTTGTAGGCCGGCACTCAATCCACTAAGCCACACTAGCTAGAGCTAAATTAACTTTTTTTATTATCTGTCTCTTTCTCATAAAATAAAAATGTGAGCATCTACAAATATTTCTGTTACCTGAATTGATTGGTTGTTGAATGTATGACATATTTAAATTTATTGATTTATCCTAAAAGTCAACAATTATACAGAAAACGTCCTATAATAATTTATATGCAGAGAAAGAAGTCAGTGCAGTGTGATGCATAAGGTTTGGAATTAGAGAGATGAAGCTTAAATATCAGCTCTGCTGGTGAAAAGTTCTATGAGTTGGGATGGGTTACTAAACTTCACTGGTTATGAGCTTACTCATCTATTAAAAAGATGCAGTAATGCCTACCTCATAAGGTAATAATAAGGACTGAAAGTGTCACTGAATGCAGGTCCAGCTGCCTGCCGCTACGGAAGCCAATACTCGAGAGGCTGGTGCTGATGTAAAAGAAAGTGGTTTATTTGAAGGTGCCATCCATCTGGAAGATGGGGGGCTCACATCTCAAAAGCCCATCTCTACCGTCTCAGTGGAGGCAGAGGTTTTTATAAGGAAGCAGAGGGGAATAGAACAAAGAGATCAAGTAAGGGAGTCGACAAGTTCTCTACATGTAGACGAGCACAGTCCATTCTGATAAGGCAAGTGATGGTCCAGTGTGCATCGCTGTGGAGAGCAGGACCAATAAAATGGCATTGGTCTGAACAAGATAGCATAAAGTATATAAAACAAAGTGGAGTCACTGATGTCAACCAAGATGGCTCCCAGGCAGCCATGACACTTTGGCTCAAGAAGGAAACTACCTGAGTCAAGGTAGACACATCTGGCAAGGAGACACACCTAAAATATCTGCACATGTTCTGGTTATATAAAACAACCGTTCTGGTCATATGTGGCAGCGTCCAGATTTCAATATATCTTCAGGGCCTAGACTCAAAGTCAGGTGCCTGAAATAGAAGAGGAACTTGATAAAGGTATATTTCTTTCACCCCTATAAATGTTTAAAGAGATTTATAATAAGAAACTGGTCAACACATTGTTTGATAAAATGAATTTAATTTCTAGCCTTAAAAGTCCTAGATTTTGTAGAGAATAGTGTATTGGAGTGTTGGAAAATATAGAATGACCTACTTTAAGCAAAGAAGCTTTAAATAAGGTCTGTTTTAAATAGCACACCCTAGAGTACTCACCACAAAAATTGCCAACCATTTATCAAATGAGCTAGCAGTGTGTGTGTGTAAGAGAGAGAGAGATTGAGAGAGAGAGAAAGGGTATCTCACCCACTGATTTGTTCTTCTGACATTTGGTAAATAGCCTTTTGTTATTGCTTTTGTCTTTGATACCAAATAATTTAGTCTGAACTTGACCCTTGAGCTTGAACACAGTATGAACCAAGGTTAGTCACATTTTAAGAAATAATGTTTACGCATCTAAGACCCTTATTAAATTTCTAATTTTTTAACTTGATTTTTATCAAGTGATACAATCCCACAAAGGAAAGAAAAGAAGGGAGGGAGAGAGAAAGGAAGGGAGGGAGGGAGGAGGGCGGCAGAGAAGAAAGGAAGAAGAAAACAAAAGAGCTTAAAACTAAGGCAAAAGAATATAGCCACAAACATCCACGTTCCCATAGGAGCATATTTCCAAAACAAATTAAACAGATAAATACATAAAGATGTCCATCAAATACTTTAAAGACAAAAATAAACTGAACACTTGACTGAGATGAAAACACACAGTTCATATATTTGTCATATATATTAAAATTCAGGCATATATTCTGCAGGTCTGATGATGAGAGAACAAGTCTAGTCCTGCAAATGAGAACAGGAAGTGGTTTCATTGGCAATAAAATGCATCACTTAGTAGGAACTGGGAAGAGAGTCTGCAGGCTTGTGGATGTGGACAATTAGACAAGCAATGTAACGTGACATCATATGTAGAAAGTCAGAGGTGTCCCTTCCAGTTAGAAATCACCAGTTCTGGGCTCTGTTTCAGCCTGCTATTTAAGTTCCAATGTGGTTTATGGTAAATTATTTAAAACCTTTTAATGCATCAGAAATGATGATACAACCACAATTAAGCTATAGAGTCTATTTGAAACTCAATTTAGAAAAGCAGTTTAAATGAAACAGTGCCATGATTTTCCATTTCATTTGACTAAGTTTGTTTTCAAAGTACTTAAGGTAAGTTGAGGCTGAATATGTATCTTTCAGATATGGTGGCTTGCTCCATATTTAAGACGAACAAGAAGAGATGAAGGTAAGAGAATTCTTACAAGTGGGTTCTTCTCTTGGGGTAATTCTTCATATTCTAGGAAAAAAACGTGAGAAAATATGAAGACCACTGGACAGGGTTGGGGGTGTTAATCAATAACAAAATTATTGGTCCTGGCCGGGTAGCTCAGTTGGTTAGAGCGTGGTCCAGGTACACCAAGGTTGCAGTTTGATTCCGGGTCAGGGCACATGCGAGGAGCAACGAATGAATGCATCAATAAGTGGAGTAAGAAACTGACATTCATCTCTCTCTCTTGTCCTCTCTCAAATCAATTTTTTTTAATTAAAAAAACAAAATTAAAGCTCTAGGAAATTCCTACATCCTCATTTTTTTTCTTTTTTTATTTGTTTTTAGATTTTTTTAAAGATTGTATTTATTTTTAGGGAGAGGGGAAGGGAGAGAAAAAGGGGGGAGAGAAACATTGATGTGCAAGAGATACATTAATTGGTTGCTTCCAACCCACAACCTAGGCATGTGCCCTGACTGAGAATCAAACCAGCGATCTTTTGGTTTTGCAGGCTGGCACTCGGTCCAGTAAGTCACACCAGCCAGGGCTCAATTTTGTTTTCTTGACTGAAGCTAGATATTCAAAAATAAAAACACTGATTACTGTAGAATTCAACAGCAGGAAGGAGAAAGCAACCAAACTGATCACAATTTTTTTTTTCATTTAAATCAGTTTGTTGATTGGATTAGAATCCTACTGCTAAAAGGAGGACTGTAGAAGATTAATTTATTTTTAGATAGTTGTTATAAAATTCTCCTGTGCTTCTTTCAGATTGGAGTCAAAAGAAGAGTAAGTGCTTTTTAAAGTAACAAAAGGTTAAAGCTTCTTGCACACTGGCAGCTTTGTTCTAACGAACAGAGAGTTTGATTTGGAGGCACCAGGTGTGTTCTCTGCCCTGTCGTACCCCGCAACGGGCTCCCGAGCCTCTGGCTTCTCTCAGAGGAAGTGCTGCCTTTCCAGCGTTTGTGTTGTGGTCAAGCTCCTTACAATTTTAAAACATATACCGCAACCTCACGTATATTAATTTCAAACTAGTTACCCAGTCACTATTTTTTTTCTTTCATGAATAATGCATAAGAGAATAAAATAAATGGCATCAGCTTCTTATTTCTCCACAACCAAAAACAAAAATGGAAGTGAAAAAACGCTGTACCAGCCCTTGCAGAACACCTTTCCAACCAGAACAAGTCAGGTGACTGGGACGTCGCCTGTGGTCTCTCCCCCAGCATTTCAATTCTTCCGTTTCTCTTAAGACCCATCTCTTTGTCTGCTTTGTGCTGTTACTGTTCTGCTCATCTGTATTCTCCTTCGTTAAGTCTTAAATTCCTTGAGAGCACTGTCTGTGCTTACTCCAGCTTTGATTTCTGCCCAGGGTCCACCTCAGGGTTCTGCAGACAGTGTACACTCAATACATCTTGCTATCATTTTTCTTTTTACAAAAGGGATTACCCTACTTAATAGATAAGAACATTGTAAAATAACAAGGCTTGCCCAAGGTCACACAGTTAGTAAAAGAAAAAGTGGCAGTTTGCAAGGTTGCTTCGTGGTCTTAGTCATTCTATTAAATGGGCCAATAAAATTATTCCCATCATTAATTTACTTTATCAGAGAACTTTCAGTGAGTTCCCAGATTTGGCTGCACTTACATGACTTCGGGCCATTCATTGTAAAGCCACAAACCTCTGAGGTCACAAAAAGCTTTATTTCCAGTTTCACAGGGATGTTGGACTTCATTTACTTGGATTTGCCTCAAAACACGATGTTATCAATTGTCACAAGGTGGATGTGGTTGGGGTGCTCTAACCAGTATTTGGTGAAAGACTTCCCAAAAAGACGAGGTAATGCAGGAAGTGGCAGGTGACTCACTGTTCATAGCCTTCATTCTGAGTCCCCCACCAAACTCCTCAGGATAGTGCTAAGAAAGACTGAGCCAGAATACTGTGACCCCAGGGAATTTTAAAATAAGCGACTTTGACCTCTCTCATTCCCACCCTGTTCTCTGTGCTGCCTCCCTGGCCCTGCCTGCCCCTCGGGTTGCCAGATCTGCTCACTACCATCCTTGTCTTCCTCTTACTTAAACCGTCTCTGCTGAATTCTTTCGGAGCAGGTATTAAACTCCTGAGAGAGAAGCTCTTACTCTTGGTCAAGGCAATAACTTCCTAACCAAGAAACATGTTTTCATTTAACTATAGCCTTTTCAAAGTTAATGTCTGTTTTCATTCTCTGATCCAAGGGTGACACGTAGGTTTTATCTCCTGTGTTAATTGCAACTGACTGGTAGTGGGGCCGAGGACGCTGAGCTCATAGGGATGCTGAGGCCGTACCTGGGCTCAGTGGTGAAGAGTTTAATAGATAGTTGGTGGTCTGGGACTGGGCTTGTCTGCCATGTAGTCATCATCCCTGACCTCACAGGAAGTGCTTTCAATGGTAGGAATCTACAGAGAGGCAGGAGAGGAACTATCATAGCTGTCCAGTATGACTGACTTATGCAGGTAGATCAGACTCTGTAGCATTTTGGAAATTATTTAACTCAAGATGCTTCAGACTCCACCACATTCAGGGTCAGTTTAAGCCAGAAATGCTATCCAGCAGATATAATGTTCTTATGAGGTTTTAACTCACTTACATTATCTAAAGCACTGGGGGGGTTGTGTTTGTTTCATTCATTTATTTTTGTTTCAAATATTTTCACTGTTTCGTTCAAAAGTAAACTTTAGGACTCTATCACTTGGGCCTCGTTATAAATTGGCTAATTCTCACTGTCATTTTTTCCTCTGTTGAGTCCCCATTGGACATACTATTTTTAATTTCTCTTTCTAAAATCAATGTTTTCTGATGTCATTGCCCAGCTACCACATACCACTGAGCTGAAAATACTGCAAGAGTTGAAATCAAGCAAACTTGATTTAGTATGTATTCACAGAAATATAAAATATTTGAGAAACGAATGAATTTTTCTTCTCTGCCTTACAGATCTGATGTGCTTCCAAACAAGTATAGTGGGTATGTTTTCACAAAAAGACTCATAACTTGCATGTTTCTTCTGTCTAATTTGCAGAGGTGCTAGAGGCACCTCTGACAATGGCAGAGCCGTAGATACCACTGCCGAAGTTCTTGCAGCCACTTGTAAAACTTCTGTGCTCGTCGTTAAAAAGGAGGCTGCTTTCAAAGTCTGTCCCTTTGGAACTTGCCAAAATGACCATTGCGAATGGATCCAAACCATAACCAGCAGCTGAGAGCCCCTTGCCTCCATTATCAGAGCTACCACGTAGTCACCAGGTCACCTGCAATGCCACCAGTGTGGCCTCTAGAGGAGCCAACGCCAGCCTTTGAAAACTCTGGAAATGGAAAAATGGGTCTTCGGTGTTGGACTTTTGCTGTCATCCAAAAAAGACTCTAAGCCCCGTGAGGGTGGAGACCACAACTTTCTTGCTCATCTTTTCATACTTAATTATCTAGCAGAGTGTATGGTAAATATCTGGTACTCAAGATATCACTGTTGTCCTGGCCGGGTAGCTCAGTTGTTTAGAGTGTCATCCCGATACGCCAAGGTTGCAGGTTTGATCCCTGGTCAGGGCACATACAAGAATCAACCAATGAATGCATAAATAAGTGAAACAACAAATCTCACTCTCTCCCCCGCTCTCTAAAAATCAATCAATAAATTTAAAAAAAATTTTAAGAAATCACTGTTGAATTTGTAGATGATGGATGGATGGGTAGGTGGACAAATGAATGAATAATGTTCCCTGCAAGTGTTTTATGTTAACATGTAGGCATGAAACGAATAAGAAACCCACAGATGGCTGCAATCAGGGAAAACATTAGATAGTTTGACACAGAAAGTAACTATAAGCATGTGGTTTTTTGTTTGTTTGATTGATTGTTTTTAAAGGAGAAGGCTTTTTGATGTAGCATTCAACCTGAAAGTTGTTTTCTTCCTGTGAAGTTAGGGCAGTATAACACATTGAAGAGAGAGAAAAGAAATTCCTGGGTATCAGCAGGCAGCTATAGAAATCAGCATAGAAGAATTTTCTTTGGAGAATGATTTCTTGTACACCAGTAATGCGTGATTCTATACAACAGCAAATAGGCATGGAAATAGCTAGAGCTATATAAATATAGTTCATAAAGACTCCTACTCAGAACCTCAGTGCAGAGTACTCTTATACTCCATTGTCTATACGTAATTTATCAACCCTGAAAACAGAAAGTTTCTACTCTGTGGTGGATCAGTGGAGGAGATAGGGCAGGACTGGGTGTAGACACTATGAATCAAAAGAGGTTCAGCAAATAGTGTTGGACTGAGACAGATTTACTCTTAATTATTTTTAGCTGTAGTTTTATACTGGTGACTCAGTCGAAATGCGTATAGGACAGAAACAGCTTATTGAAGTATAATTTACTACCATAGAATTTACCTGTTAACAAATATACATTTTAATTTCATAGTAAATTCATGCAGTTGTACATCCAGCACTATGATCTAGTTTTAGAACATTTCTATCACTCCCAAGATGTGTTTATTCCCATTTGTAGTCAATCCCCATTCCCATGTCTAGCCCAGGCAGTTACTGTTTTGCTTTTCTGTTTCTGTAGATTTGTATTTTCAGAAATTTAATATAAATAGGATCATGCCAGCTATAGTCTTTTGTGTCTGTCTTCCTTCACATTGCATGATGTTTTTGAGGTTCACGTATGTTGGGCATATATCAATAATTTGTTTCTTTTTATTTCTGAATAGTATTCCATTGTATAATACCCATTTTGTTTAACCCATCAATGGCATTTGGACTGTGTCCAGTTTTTTAGCTATTGTAAATAACAAGTCTATGAGTATTTTTATACAAGTCTTCCTGTGAACATTTATTATTTATTTCTCTTGGGTATATACCTAGGGAAGGAATTTCTGGGTTATATGCTAAATTTATGTTTTATTTTTTAAGACATTGCCAAACTATTTGCAAAAGCGGATGCACTATTTTACACTCTCACCGGTGATGTGTGTGCATTACAGTTTCCCCACATCTCCGATACTTGACAAAGTCAGTCTTTTGGAGCACAGTAATTCTAGTGAGTTTATAGTGATGTCTCCCTGTGATTTTTAATTTGCATTTCCAAAACCAAGGATGGTTGAGCATCTTTTCATGTGTTTATTAGCCATTCAGATGGCTTTTTGGTAAGCTGTCTTTAGATCTTTTGTCCATTGTTAAATTAGGCAGTGTGTCATCTTAATGAATTATGTGTTCTTTTTTTCTGGACACAAGTCCTTCATCAGATATATGATTTATAAATATCTTCTCCTGGTCTGTGGCTCCTCTGTTCATCCTCCTAAAGGCACATTTTGAAGAGCAAAAGTTTTTAATTTTGATAAAGTTCAATTTATCAATTATTTTTCTTTTATGAACTGTGTTTCTGGCATCAATATTTTTTCCTTTTTTGGCTTGGTTTTTATTTTCTTTATATTTTACTTTTGCTTCTTTTCTTTATATTTTATATCCATATATTTTTAAGTCATATCTACATTTGTCTAAATTAAACTTAATAGGTATTTCATAACAAAGTGTTTATATGATTATGCTCCTCTTTCATAAAATTACACATTAAAACAGCCCCACTGGGAATTTTTAAAGTGAGGTGAACCCATTTGACAATTTCAATACATATTCTGATGCCTCAAAGGCCAGGTAATAATGGTGCTTTACCAAGGGCTTACCGTGTGCCAGGTACTGTTTTAAGCTCTTTGCTGCTATTATAACTCATTCAGTCCTAATGCTCTCATGTAGTAAGTACTAGGACTATCACCACTCTGAGGTGAGCAAATAGACACATAGACTATTTCAGTAAGTTGCCCAGAAACTGGCAGAGCTGAGATTTGAGCTCAGGCAGTCCAGCTCCTAACCCTGCACTCACTGCCTCTAAGCAATTTCCCCTACAGAATATGCCTCCCCAAATAAGATCTGCCTCTGGGGGTGGGGGGTATATGGTGGGTGTCTAACATAGTGTCACCCCAGCTCCTCTTCTCTGCAAACTGCCTGATCTGTCGGAGGGTTCCTGTTCCAGCTATGTGAACTTCCCACTGCACTCATCCCTTCCCCTCCCCGCACACAGCCACTGCTGATTAAGCCAACTGGGAACAATAACGTAAGCTGAACATGTCATACTGTCCCTCTCACTTGAGCCTTAAGAAATATTGGATTTGGGAGCCAAGTCAAGTCACCGGATTGTTAGAGGCTGGCGCCTCTACCAACTGCCACTGCAGTCTCAGGACCTTCCTTTGCTGAGGCCTAGTTGTTCTGTAATCCCACGGTTCCCTGAGATACCTCTGTATTCTTCTAATACGACCTCAGGTAGGTGTCTGTTGTTTTTGGAGTGTATCACACTCCAAAGCGTCACTGCCGGAGGCAGGCACGGCGAGGCTCACGCTGCCTGCCCGAGGTCGGCAGGCCGCCCCATCAGAGCACGGGTTCCAGAACCCCTCCGCGGACCTGCAGGCCTCACCTCACTGAGCACTGGCGAGGCTTGCTTGTCAGCTAAGTCTTCGCCCGAGATAATCTTCCTAGGCTTCCTGGGAGACGTAGCTTATCTGATAAACTAAACTGTGCTAATGAGAGAGCGAGCTGGAAGAGACCTCAGTCCCTCTTTCTCACACCCAGGTAGCAGGTGTATACTGCGACAAAGGGATTTCTGAAGACAATGATACAATTGTTCTAAACCAAGTGGCTTTAATAGTGGCTATTTTAGCTCAGAAAAGAGAGTATTTCTGGGCGGTAGGGGTTCTCTTGTGCCCCTCCACTTGCTTCCTCTGAGCAGCAACTTCTTTCCTTTTAGCCAAAGGTGAGCTGGTGAGCAAAGAGCCATCACTACATTCCACCAGTGACGGCCACAGTTCCAGAGAGTGACTTCGGAACCGGTAGCAGCTCCAAAAGTGACATTAACAAATGAGATTGATTTGAGAGAGTGTAGGCATTAGAGCCAAATCAACCGATATTCAAATTCCAGCTCACTACACACCCAGGCAACTTCTGGGCCTATTTCCTCATCTTTAAAATACAGTTGAAGGGTTGGGGATTCATTTGTAAAAAGCCTGGCACACTGTGTCCTGTATGTTATTCGGGTTTACCCTTTCCCAAAAGCAGCAACTCCACAGCTCCTTCTATTATTTCTCTCTCACACACACACAAAGCACAATTCATAAAAGAATCATAATTCTTAGCGTAAAATCGAGACATTTCACAAGCAGGTTTGTGTAATTATTCAAGCCAGCCAATACACACTCAGTACCAACCTCCTAAGAAAACCCTAATCTAGGCTAAAGGAAATTTCCCTGTAGTTGCAACGTGGCGAGTATCTGTTGGATTATTCAGCAAATGTTACCAAGCAATAGAAAAGCTATCTAAAGTTTCGGAATATTCAAAAATCAGTATTATTTTACTTGCTACTTATTTTCCAATAGTTGCAAGAAAGTGGCCAAAAATTTCATTTTCTAAACATAAAGGGATTTTAAAATTTTTTTGATACCTTTGTCTGTGTGTGTGTGTGTACCAAACTCACCAGAACCTAAAGCCATTCACCAGTATTTCTAGATCAGCTACCTTTGTAGCTGATGTGGTTACTGAAATCATCTAAAACCACATAATAAAGAGATTTAAATCTGGAGTGAATGCCTAAAAACCCACAGAAAAATCTACCAATTTAACTTTTAAAAGTGTGTCCAGATGTAAATAAATGATAATAAAAGCATAGTGGCTAACATTTGAGTGCTGACTATGTACAAGGCAATGTGTAAAGGATTTTAAATGGATTTTTAAATTTAATTATCACAAGTCTATAAGGTACATACTATTTTTACTCCAATTTTTTTAGGTGAATAAACTCAAATTTAGGATGTAGAAATAATGTGGGTTCTCACAGCTAACAAATTATGGAGTCAGAATTTGAACTTGGGCTTTCTGACCCAGAACTCAAGTTCTTAATGAAGACATTATTTTATATTTTTATTGTAATTTTTTCCATTAACATTTACTCCTCTTATGCTTCCCTCCTCACCTCAATCACCACACTGTTGTCCATTGTAGTAAAATATGCAAAACCTAAAATGTACCAATTTAACCATCTTTAGTTGTACAGTTTTGTGGCATTAAGGACGTTTACATTGCTCTATAACCATTCCCATCATCTGTCTCTAGGACATTTTCACCTTCCCAAAAATGAATCTCTGTCCCCATTAAACACTAAACCCCCCATTACCCCCAGTCCCTCACAACCATTCTCCTCTCTGTCTCTATGAATTTGACTACTCTAGGTACCTCATAAGTGAAATGATACAATATTTTTCCTTTCTGTGGCTGCCTTACTTCACTTAGCATAGTGACTTCAAGATTCATCCATGTTGTAGCATATATCAGAATTTCCTTTCTTTCTGAGGTTAATAGTCCATTGTATGTATATACCACATTTTGTTTATCCATTTATTCATAGATGAAGACTTGGGTTGCTTCCACCTTTCGGCTCTTGTGACTAATGAGGCTACGAGCATGAATGTAAATAATACCTGTTCTAGTCCCTGCTTTCAATTCTTTTGGAAACATACCCATTAACCAAGACATTTTCAATACATTCCTTCTCTTTGCTATTGGTCAGTTATTTTTTGTGTTTCGTTTGCTTTTTATAAACGTCTCCATGTGCCCTGGCTGGTAGGGCTCAGTGAATTGAGCGCTGGCCTACAAACCAAAAGGTCACCAGTTTGACTCCCAGTTAGGGCACATGACTGAGTTGCAGGCCAGATCCGGGGCAGGGTATGGGGCGGGTGGGGGAGGGGGGCGGCATGCATGAGAGGCAACCACACATTGCTGTTTCTCTCCCTCACTTTCTCCCTCCCTTACCCACTCTCTAAAAATAAATAAATAAAATATGGTTTACAAATGTCTCCAAGTATGAAGCAATTACAAATGTATAATATCTAGGGAGATTCTAGTGTCCTCTTAAGCCAGTAGCATGGAGAACAGAGGAGGAGGCTGGACTGGCTCGTAGCTGGGATAAACGCAGGCACCTGCAGGTTGACTGGTGAAGCAGACAGAATTTTTCAGGCCAAATATATTTTAAATATGACTTCTCCCCCTTAGCTGACGTGGCATTTTAACATGCTTTTTTAGGCATTAAGGACATGACCAGTCACTGAAAAATTTAGATAGAGACAGTTTGAAGGGGAAAGGGATCCTAGTAAAAAAAAAAACAGCTGTGGTTCTGAGGTCTACTGAAAAGCAGGAAGGAAATGTATAAGCACATTAGTGGTGTTAAAGACGTCTTTAAAAGGGCAAAAAGATGTAACTTAAAAAGAAAAAAATAGAATCAACTACAGCAGGGCACTAAGAGATAAACGCCCTTAGGAGGCTGCTTCTGCCACTGTTCAACTTTTATCAAACTTTTACCAATTTTAATCAGAATCACACCAAGTAATTCTTTTCTCAAATATATCCACTTTAAGCCAAAATAACCTACTCCCCCTGACATACACCTGGGTAGGACTCTTTCTTTTTAATCTGAGTCAAGCACATACCAGAAATGTCCTTTGGTAGTTTTTCCCCTATTTAAACAACCCTTCATTACTTCATCACTATTACTACAGCAGCATGTCAAAGTAGACAGACCATGCGCCCTTGGAAAAGAGGCATCCAGACTTCCATCCCGGCCCTGCCTCAGACTGACATTATAGCCTCATATTTTTTACTTAGACTCCCTTAATCTGTTTCCTAATCTGAAAACTGGGATAAAAATACCCAACTCCAGGAATTTTTTAAAATATCATAAGTTCCTAGTACATATTAAATGCTTAATAACTGCACTTTACCCTGACCTAGTGGTTCAGTTGCTTGGAGCGCTGTCCCAGACACTGAAAGGTTGTGGGTTTGATCCCAGGTCAGGGCGCACGCCTAGATCGCGGGTTCCAACTCCGGTTCGGTGCATACGGGAGGAAACTGATCAATGTTTGTCTCTCACATCAATGTTTTCTCTTTCTCTTCCCCTAAAATCAATAAACATATCCTTGGGTGAGGATAGAAAAAATAATAACTTCCTTTCTCATCTGGATTTTGGGATGAATTAATAGTTTTCAATTCATCTTCCATATTTTCTTCACATAATATAAATGCCTGAAAGAGAAGTCCTTACTTTCCTAGCCTTGTATTTATACAGACGTGCAATGTAAAAGCTATAGGATTTTTGCCACAGAACACTTATGAAGGCATTGACCAAACATGATGTCATTTATACAGAGGCTGAAAGATAAGGAAAGGCACACTGCCAAAGGAAATATACAAATAATCATTCACTCAGCAAAAGGAGGAGCTGTTAGACACTGAAAGAGATTTAAGAGACATAATAGTTAAATATGATTTTGGACTTATGTGAACAACGAACTGAACAAACCAACAGTAAAAAGCCATCTTTGATACAGAAATTTAAAATATAAACTTGGCATTATATTTTGTTAAGCAATCATTTTAAAGTTTCTTAGGTATGATAATAGCATTGTGGTTACATTTTTAAAAATGTTCTTATCTGTGGGAGATGTGTACTGAAATACTTATAGGATTTTCCTTAAACTACTCCAACTGGGGGCGGGGAGAAGAGGGAAGGAAAGACAGATGAAACAAGAGAAGCAAAAGTTAGGAGACATGTTGCAACTGAATTATGGGTACATGGGGGCTCATTAAATTCTTCTATGTACATTTAAAAATTTCCACTATAAAAAGTTCTTTCAAAAAAAATTAAGACCAGTATTTAAAGAATAGATGGCAGGAGGGACAAAAGTACAGGTACGTAAGCCAACCAGACAAAGGAAATGAAGAAGTGGTCATATTTTAGAGCATTTGGAAGTAGAATCAATAGGATTTGGTAAAGAATTTGATATGTGGAATAAGGTAAAGGGAAGTGTTACATTTCTGTTTTAAATAGCTGGCACAGTTCATTGAGATGAGACTTCCTGCAGGAAGAGAAGGTTTGGGGGAGGTCAAACAAGGAAAGCTTTCCAGGAGCCAATTGGCTCTAAGATCTGTGATCCATTGATATTTAAATGGCATATAAAGCTATGAGGAAGACTAGAATTGCCCAGAAGAAAGTATATCACAAGGAAAGGGCCCCAGACCAAGCCCTGAGGCACTCCAACCCTTAAGAGTCATCAGGAAGAAGGAATAGCCAAAGGAGAGTAGGAATAAACAGCCAGAGAGAAAAGAAGAAAACCATAAGAATAAGGTGCTGTGAAAACTGAGGGAACAGTTTTATAAACACTGATTAGTAGTAGTTGAAATAATACTTTCTATTATTGATGGATTAAAATAGGCTTTTTTTAGCTTCCCTAATAATCAAGCCACGTTTTAAGTTACCCATGCTATAAACTTTATATCATTGTTTCCATTGCACAAATATTTTCAAGTTTCAAGCTTTAGAACACAACCAAACTTTAATTGAAGACTGCCACAAGCAAAGCAAAAGGAAAGTTTAACAAACATTTGTTGAATGTTTACTATGTTTGCACAAAGTTTTATTGAGCCAGAGGATGTAACAAGAACCAATATTTATCGAAAACCTTTTAGATGACGACAGCCTAACATTTATAGAGTGCTTACTTTGTGGTGGGCACTCTTCTATCCCAGTATTTGCATCATTAACTCTTTTAATCCTCACAATAATCCCATAATGCAGATTCTATTATGGTACTCTTTTCACAAATGAGGAAACAGAAGGACCAGAAGTAAATTCCCTAAAATGAATGGAGCCTGTATCTGAACACTTGCAATCTGATTCCAGAGCCAATCCACTTAATAGCTACTCTGATTACTTCCATTTTTATACCTGGTCTCTTATTTTAAAAAAAAAAAAAAAAATTAAAGCCCTACACTATAGGTATTATTATGTTCATTTATTTTAAATATTACTAAAAAGAAACTTGGAAAGGTTAAAAAAAAAAAAAACTGCCAGAGGTCACAAATCCACTATAATCACCTTGGAGAATCTAACCAAGATTAGCAAGACCCCCTAAACTACCTTTTATTTCTAATATTCCAGGCAGTATGATAGGTACAAAGAAGTGTAAGTTATGGTTTTTGTTCTCAAGGATCTCAGGATGGAGGAAAGACAAAAACAGTTTAAGTAAGACAAGTATGGTAAGTGCCAAATGAGTAGTACAAACAATTATTATTAGGGAAATTTTGAGAAGCAAGAAACCGCTGGGTCTTGAACAATTACTAAGATTTAAATAAATACAAGAGACAGGGGAGATTTTATGGCTACCAGATAGCATTTATAAAGGAATAACAGGGCAACATGGTCCCAACAGGAGTCAGACAGATTAAAGTATGCATTTCAACTCTGCCCATATTTATTTATTTTTATATATACACATATATATTTATTTATTTATAGCCTTGTCACTTAGCCTTTCTAAGTTTCAGTGTTCTCCTGAAAACCTACCTCTTGAAATCTGGTCAGTATGTTTGAGGTATATGATTCACACACAGGACTGGGCACAGGTCACTGGAAGTAGGAGCTAAATACTATCGTAATGATGAACTCTGAGGGGACACCAAACCTGGAGCAACTCTGGCCAAGTAATAGTAGCTGTTGATTTAGGGACAGGCCAGATTCTGAAAGTGTGTTTACGGGGTTTTTGAAGATTCTTCTTCATTTAAATTTCCTTTGACAATTTCATGACAAGGGGTATTTTCATCAAGTTGTTTCTTCCACTGGTTTCCTGCTTCAACACTCAGTTTCGTGATGGCTCTGGGAACATTGTTTTCATTTGTATGGTTTTTCTCAGCTACAGTTTAAGAAAGGGGGAAATTTTAAGTATAATCTGTTTCTTACATCACAGACATTAGCAATGACAAAATTATAGAACTGCAAGATTTATTTAATGTGGGATAGGCAGGTTTGGTGGTCAAGCCTGCCACTGCTGAAACAGAATACAGACAGAATTTGACATATATTTTGAGACAAGTAAGCAGTTATTACACAGAGTAGAAAACATACCACATTGCCTCATTTTTCTTATATGTAAGTACTTGATTTCCCCAAGACAGAAATCTTAAAGGAATACAAACTACCCTAGGAGAATATGAGTTCTGAGTCGTTTTCCTATAATAGCAATGGTCTAATATGCTCTTACCTGGTCTCTCGAATGATTTAGTGAATGAATTTATAAAATAACTACATAGAGTTTGAACACAGTCTCTGACCAAGAAAACAGAATGACTCTAACTGGGGATTTAACCTATGGCTTTTCCTTTTTTTGCATCAACAAGCAGCCTTCTTATCTTTCTCAACTTCCAGTTCCAGCTCTGCATGGTGCTGCAAATGATTAGAACAATATTTATATACTATATACTATTTACATACACATATACATACATATCACAATGATATATCTAGATAATGTATATAAACACATACACACATATGCACACACATAACAGAGAGAAAACCAGTAAGAAAGTGCCTTGAAAGGATCAATTTTCAATATTGTTTTGTGAATGAAATAAGATATTTAAGGTTAATGACTATCAATGCTACTAATAACCATGCTTAATTGGAAGCTAAACAGCATGATTCTTGTTAATGATAATAATCATTAACTGTTAATTAGAAAAATTGTAAATTTGGGGTTGTTAAATCTAATTTTGGATTTGTAATAAGAGCTTTATACCCATCTAGACTTTTGAAATGAAACTAATGAGGTATAGATGTTATTTGAAATAAAACTCTTAAGGCGGCAAATAACAGTAAAAATCAGAAATACTGTATAAGATTAAATACTGTATCGGATATGAGTGAACACAGTATTAATTCACTTCCCCTAATAGAGAAAAAAATAATGTTGAGCTTCTTCAAGTCCCGGGGGCTAATACATAGCTATTTTCTATGTTTTATATTAAAATAGTTCTGTACAGCAGAGATTATTATCCTCATGTTATAGATGAGAAAACTAAGTCTCAACATGGTTAAGGAATTTGATCAAGAGCACGCAGCTAGTAAGTGGTGGAGCTGGACACTGGCTAGTACTCTCCACCATTTCACAATGCCTCAGGAATAGAAAATTTAACAAGTGCATTCTGAATGCCTGTTATGTGAAAAGCACCATGCCAAACATAAGAAATATACACTTTAATCTTAAAAGTTTCATCTTCTAGTACAGGCAGGCCCAGCTACATAATTTGAGGGATCCAGTGCAAAATGAAAAAGCAGGCCTCTTTTCAAAAATCATTAAAAATTTCAAGATGGTGATATCAAAGCTACCTGATCATGGGGGCTTTTTAAGCACAGGGCCTTGTCACAGGGCCACGAAGCTAGCCCTGAGTACAGGGGGGCAAACAAAGGCATTGGCCAAAGCCAGCCAGCCCGCTGCCTGTTTTTGTTCAGCCATAAGCTAAGAATATTTTTCACATTTCTAAATAGTTAACAAAAAGAAAAAGAACATTCGTGACATGTGAAAATTATATAATATTCAAGTTTTAGTGTCTATAAATAAAGTTTTATTAAAATAACAGCTTACTCATTTTTTTTAATGTGCCCTATGGCTGCTTTTGCACAAGAAAGGCAGAGTTGAATATTTGCAACAAAGACCATCTGGCTGGCCCACAAAGTCTTAAATACTTACTATCTTGTTCTTCACAGAAAAAGTTTGCAAATCTCTGTTCTAGCAGGAAGGCAGAAAACAAGTAATAAAAGAAAGTAGCACTAGAGTGGTATGGAGATTCAAAAGAGAAGAAACTACCTTGGATCGGAACTATCAGAAAAGATGCTCCTTCTTAGAGCAAGTAAGGTGACTTTGCATAATGGGCAGGGGTGAGAAGAGGCATTAGGGGCAGAGGAATCACCTCTGCATACCAGGGAGGTGGGAAGGCACTACATTTGGGCAAGATGGAAAGTCCACTCTGATTGCAAGATAGTTTCAAGTGAAAGGGAAAAGTAAGACACAAGAATTTTAACTCTATTTTGGTAGGCTCTTTAAGGAAGAGTGTGTCTTGCTCAGTAAGTTTTAAGATAATTCTTCTGGCAACAGTGTATAGAATTGAGCATAGCAGGCACAAACCAGAGACCACAAAGCAAGGTAAGAAGGTGTGGCTTAAGTCTAGTTGGTGAGAAGTAGTGCCAACCTAAGCAAGTGTGGTCTTAGTAGAAATGAATTACTATCTAACAAAAGGGCCAACTGACTGATGGTTTGAAAAAAGGCAGAGAACAGCATCAAGCTTGAAGACTAGGTAATTTCAAAAATGGTGATACAATTAACAAAAGAAAGGAGAGGAAACTGGTTTGGTCACAAAGATGATTTCAGTTTGCATACATGACCAGTTCAAGTTGCAAGTGGAACATTCTAGTGAAGATTTCAAGAAAATAGGAACAAGGGGCTCAACTCCAAAAGTGATTAAATGCTAAGTGATGCAGATTCTGGCATTCTCTACAAAGAGATAATAGTTTAATACAAGTGTAATGATTTCCAGTACAACAGAAGGAAACAAATGTATTTTAAATTAAACTATTCTACATATTTTCTCAAATTCTAAATAATCTTAGTTCCAATCTTCTAAAACTGACTTTCTGAAAGAAAAAAAAAAAAATACGGTTGTCCAAGGGTCATAGAGTTCAAAAAGAAAAGAAAGAAAAAAAGAATAAACAGTGTACCCAGGTAACATCTGCTTCCATGAACTAAGAGGTTCAAGCTTTCAGACTCATGCAAAATTTCTCAAAGTTTCATGCAAAATTAAGAAGTCAGTAAGGTCGAATTTACTTGCAATTCATTCATTCAGAATTTATAATTCCTACCAGCTGCTCTGGAATTTGCCTTTGGAAGTTCCACTAGAAATGCAATTTTCTAAGGAAACAGAAATTATTGAAATATGTAACATGTTCAATTAACCTAAATTGTAGAACACCTAGAAAGAGCTTACATGCAGAACACTTCGGATAATTATAATTCATTCTTATCTATTCCTTTAACTTAGGTTAGTTTTCAATTACTAGTATTCTTAAAAGGAGTAAAATTAATCATACTTTTCATTAATCTTCCAAATTTATCAAAGTTCATAAAAATTATTTCAAGAATAATACAGGGCCCAGTTAAACAATGAACTAATCAAGTTTGTCTTCAATGACATCCCAACCTCTACTTCTCCTTGCACGTTGCTCTCTTTGCATCTCTTTGCCCATCAAAAACTCGTTTCATAAAAAAGCCAATGTCTTATACATACATGAGTAGTTGCACTTTTAGGCTTTTCTCTAATAAAGCTTACGTTCCCTTGCTAAGTTCCCACCCTTTTTGGAACAAGGCATTTTTGGAACAGAAAGCGCTTTCTGTTGCCCAGTAGTCACATCATAAATCTTCCTATGGGTAATCCTTTCAAAGTGCCCGACTAATGTATTTAAATATGCAATTTATTTTATTCATGTAAACAATGATTTAGGTACAGAGTAGAAAGTTGTTTGGGATCATCGATTTGTTAACTGAGTTCAGCCAAACAATTTGGAAAGAGTTCACCCAGGTTAAGACACCAGTGGATAAAACACTTGTCAATTCAAGAGAAAAAAACATTTCAAGAACGAAAAAGACTACCCTGGCCTAGGCTCCTTCCCTGAGCTCTAGGTTTGGAAACTGCGCGCTCTCAGTTACTTCTCCAAGCCACTTTCCCGAGAATAAAGGAATACGAGAACACCAACTGGTGACGTTGGTGAATGAACTACAGTTCGCAATAACGACACCTTTTGAGCTCTGGAGGGCTGCTAAGCACCTGGCGTCCGGAAGCCGGGACGCAAACATTCCCCGACCCAGAGGACAGAAGCAAAGTATAAGAGGTGTTAGCTGCGGTAAAGTACGCCTCAAGGGGCGCCGCGCGTGTCCCGCCCGCGCTGGGGCCACGCGGAAGGCCCCGCCCCCAGGTCCCCTCGCTCCGCCCCTGGACCCCGCCCCTTCCCTGTTCTCGTACCCGCGCGCCCCGCCCGCGGACGGAAGCGAGAGCGAGGCTGAACGCCTGACGTCAAGGCGACACCGCCAAACCTCGCCCAGAGTCAGGCGTGTAAACCAGCCGGAGCCGCGGCAGCCGAGGACCGCCGTGGCGCCGGGACCGGCTACCTAGAGGGAGCGCGAGGCGCAGGGCGACGCTGGCTACGGGGACCCGGTGACAGCGTGAGAGGTTCGCAGAGTGCGTTCGTGGCCGATGAGGGGAGCGGCGGCGGCGGCGGCGGCAGCCGCACGGGGCGGGGGCCCAGGCGCCGGCTGAGGGGAGCGGGTGGGGTGCGGCGCGGGCCGGGCGGGGCGCGCGCAGCGGTCAGGGGCCCCGGCGGCGGCGACGACGGCAGTGTCTCGGGGCGCGGCAGGTGGTGCAAGGGCTCGGCGCCCGGCCGGCGAGCGCCTTGCCTCTCGGCCGGCGGGGGCGAGCTGCTGCTGCTGCCGCCGCTGCCGCTGCCGCCGCCGCCGCCGCGGGGGAACAGCGCGCTTTGCGGAAGGGGTCAAATGTCTGAAATATGGCGGAGGAAGTGAGAGCCAGAGGACCCCCCCCCACCCCCCGTGCTCCCTCTCTCTCTTGCCTGCGGCCGCCGCAGCCTCTCTTCTTGCCCGTCATCCCCCCGGCTTCCTGGAGGACTCGTCCCCGCCCCGGAGCCCCCTCGCTGTCCGCCTCGGTTCCCTCCCGGGTGTGGGTGGAAGTTAGAACGGAAACCAGAAAGTTGTCTTTTACGAAGATCCAGCTTCCCCTAGCCTTGGTGCAGGGCGAGGAACGTCTAGGGCAAACCACTCCCCGGCGCCCTGAAGGCTCGAGCCTGACAGGGAAAAAGTTTTCCTGAATCCGGGCTGGTTTGCTCCATTTGTTGCGGGAAGTGGCAGAAGGACGGCAGCGGAGGGAGCCCCACCTAGTCTGGCAGCAACCACCGCTTAGAGAAAAACTGTTAAAGGGGCCTTTCCCTTCGTCAGCAAGAGGAAATCGCTCTTTCAGTGAGAGAGAAAATCCAGGAAGTTTGCCTTCTTTTTCGCCATCTCGATGTGTCTAATGCTACAATTGACTGTCAGCGCCATGAATTTTATTTAAAACTATCCCCCAGTGAATCGGGCCATTCGGATTTTTCTTTTGAAAAAAACTGATGGCTTTCGGAGAAAAGGTCATCATTGCTAGTTTAAGCAGATTTGCTTTCCCTTTGCTTGTCTCCCTCCTATCTTTTTTTTAGTTTGGAAAAACGTTTTTTTTTTGCCCTGCTTCTCCTGTGTCTTAGGAACATAAGCAGTTCTGTTTTACCGTAACGGGAAATCAGATTTTTAACGGGGTATAAAGTTTACATGAATGTTGATTTTTTAAATATTTTAAAATTAATTCAGTCTAAGTGGATTTTTGTTTCGCTACTACCATGTTTATATATATATCTCGAGTGTTACAACTGAAAGCTTTTCGTAAACTTACTTTTAATCCCCCTCTTTTTAGTAATTAAAATGCTGTTAGGACTTGCTCAACAGAACTTTTATCTTAGCAAGAAGTAACTTATAAAAAGGGAAGCCGTTCATTTAACTTCAAGCTCATATCACTCCCAAAAGCTGACTCTTGATTAGTATTTGAGTCATAATGGAGTCATGGGACTTTTTAAGGCCCGGAAAGGACTATTGAGATCATCCAGTCCCACCCTCTTATTTTGTGGAGGAGGAAACTGAGGCCTAGGAAAGATAACTACCGTAGTTAGTGGTCCTGCTGACCTTTAGGACAGTAGTCTATCTATAATACGGAATCTTAGAGGAAGAAATATTATTTTTACTTAGAGGATAGTATTCCCATCATACTCAAGAAAAGGTGTGGAAGAACCACTTGGGTAGGTTCATTTCCAGGTTTTAAGAGAGGACATTGCTGCTGAAGAGATTAAATAACTTTAAGGACGCAGAGTTCTCAATGATAGTTTTATTTGAACCCATCTGCACTTTCAGTTTCTGAACCTCGCGGTGTTTTCACCTGCGTTTTTCTTTTGTTTGGCATTCGTAATGAATTTTGAGGCTTCCTTATCTGAGGAATCCCCAAAGTACATCTTTGAAATACATGGCATTTTGGTTTTAACATTCCTGGTATCAGGTTATATCTGAAGAGCCCAATAATAAGTTGGCATTATTTTTAAATATGGTATGGGGCATGAAAAGGAATGCTGTTCTTGTCTTTTGCTCCCCTCCCCCCCCATGAAAGTCATCTCTTTTCCTGTCGATGACACATATCACTTCCTGTCTTCTGTTATTGTTATACGTATTTTTGTTATGTATTCCACTAACTTGTAAGCGCCAAGGACAGGAAGTATTCTTTGTATGCCCCAAAGCAGTGGCATGGTACCTTGCATACAAACAGTACCAGCTTGTTAAGTGTAAGCACCATGAGGGTAGGGACTTGATTCCTTTCATTCTCAACTGTATTCTTAGTTCTAGAACCTTGTCTCTGCGCATAGTAAGTGTTTAGCATTTAGATTTAGAGGTTAACTCTAATGAATATTTAAAAAAGATATTTGAAAGAGAAAATTGTATTCCTTCAAAAAGAAAAATTTCCACATTGGCTTTGGAATCTTCAACATTACAAATTGATTTCCATTTCATCTTCAAAACAATCCTTTACTATAGAGTTTCAGTATTTTCTCTTAGGTATGTAAAGGGAAGGTGAGCCCCTCATGGCAAGGAGCTATCTTGTAAGGAGGGCCTAGCTATCAATAAAGAATTGATCATAAAAAACCTTGATCCATGTACATAAGGATCTAATCAAATGTGTCTTCCAGTACTATTCAAAATTGGTAGGCCTGTGCAGAGGCTGATAACATGGCAAGTAATTATACATGTTTTAAATATAAAGTCTTAAGATTTGGATGAGAAACTGCTCATGTTTAGTTTCCTTTGTCTTTAGTCGTAGGTAATTGATGAATATCTCTAAAGGGAGTCAAATTATTATCAGTGGAATTCCATCTGATAGCGAGAATGTGGCTGCTTTTACAAAGGTTTCATTTCTTTTTTCCCCCAACAGTGTAGTTTAAATCGGCAGTTTTATTATGGAATATCAAGATGTTACTGACATGCATGTATCGTTTTCTTAAAGACTTAATGTTTTCCTGTATATATTGGTAAGAGGATGGGTATTGATCGCTAGTGTCTAGATTTGACTGACACCAGGAATAGTTTAGTATTTATGAACTAAGTATTCAAAAGCTGTTTTTTCCATTATGATAATGATATCATATGTTCAGTCTTGAAAAACTTAATATTGATTGATCTTTCTTAAACTTTATTAGACTGTAAGGTTGTAACAAAAACCATGCTTTGATTATCCCCCACTCCTATCAGTTTTGAGAACTCTGCGTGGTGTTAGAGATTAGGCTTCAGTTTTACTGTTTACCTTTTCAAATTGAATTCTTTTAGCAATTAAGAAACAGACATTTTGGCTGATGCAATGATTCATTGTATTGTAACATTGGACAAGTTTTCCGGTAAACAAGAGTATTGTCCCATGGCTTACCCTTGTGTTTTACCCTAATGTTTTCCAGTGTCTTAGATATTTTGCAGTAGAATTGAAAGGTACTAATTACCTTATGAGGACTTAAGTCTTTTATTAGTTCTTTGGAAATCTCTTGAATCCAGTGGAAGCAGTAGCTACATAGAATGAATGTATGCACTTGTAGTAAAGACTGGCTTGATACATATGTACAGGGTGAGGCATAAATAGGTTTACAGTTGTGAGGATGGGAAACACAATTTATTCTTGTATTATTTTACTATTTTTCCATTCAGACAACCGTAAGCCTACTTTTGCCCCACCCTGTGTAATCTGTTGTACTTCATTTGAACCTAGTGTGAGCACTGGATTATGAAACTAATCCCTTTAGTCATACATTTCTATTTTAAAGAAGAAAGGCTACGAGGAATTTTTTTTATGCTACCTTTAAAAAAATTGCAATCACTTTTTTAAATGTGCCACCAACAAAAACAATACATTCTCACTCTGGTGTGTTTATTACTGACGTTAGTCAAATTAAGGGTATGCAGCAACTGATTATTATTTCAGTAGCAATTTAGAAAGAATTTTTGCTTTGCATCAGTAGAGGATCAAAAACATTTTCAACTTTGCTTCCAGGGAACCTTAAAACTTACAAAAGAAAGAAGTGAAAATTCAGGGGAATGAATGTGTACTAGGTTTTAAAGCAATTTTTAAATTACTTATCAAAAGAAAAATATATGCAACATGAATTGGTGAATTTCCATATCATTTTTGTTATACAGAACAATATTCTACAGTATTATTATTCTTAAAATTGATTGTGTATGAGGTGCTTGAGTACTAAAAATATATTCACTTTTATTTTTTATGGTAATGGAAAAATACCATACAGAAAGATATTCACCTTTAAATTAAGAATCTTGGTCTCTGACCACAGAGAGTAATTGTCTAATGTTCTGATTTTGAATTTTACAATGAGCTGGTTCCTTAAGGTTACTCTTTTTTTTTTTTTTTTTTTTACAATTTTATTTATTTATTTTTAGAGAGAGGGGAAGGAACAGAGAAAGAGAGGGAGAGAAACAGCAATGTATGGTTGCCTCTCACATGGCCCTCACTGGGGACCCGGCCGGCAACGCAGGCATGTGGCCCGACTGGGAATCGAACCGAGACCCTTTGGTTCGCAGCCCGCACTCAATCCACTGAGCTACACCAGCCAGTGCCAAGGTTACTCTTTTAGTTACTCTGTTTTATGATTCTGTATTTCTGTTACTACATACACATTGTATCAGCAAAACCGTTTAAACTTAAACTGGATTCTGATCTCATGAAATAACTTGTTAAGTAATCTTTCCAAGTGGTTGGGGATTGAAAGTTTTTTAATATTGTACTACTAGACTGAATAAAGATGTTGAAGCAAGAGAGCATCTATTTAAAGCAGTTATAAATAATTTTGATCACTTTAAAGTGACTTAGAATCATCACTTTTACTACATCACAGAGCTGTTGGTGAGATTTCAGTAGGTGGTTTGAAAATTTATTTTAGTGAACATGTTCTTCTAGCATTTTGTTAAGGAATTTTATTTTGAAAATATTCAGTGAACTGATTGCTTCATTGGTAATTCATTTGTAGATTACTCTCTCTGTTGCTTTCTTTGTCTTGTGGGAAGGGAAAAAAGATGAAATAAAATCTGTTTTGTCCATTTAATAGCAATTTTTGGCAAAAGCTTCTGGAAAGGAAATGGAAAATGTTACACAAAATAAAATTCTAATTATATCTTCTAAAATTTATCCTTCTCATTAAAATATACTTTTCAAAGCACTTTATTTCTTAAAAAATGTTGGGTGACTTCGTAAAAGTTCTTAGTTAATGGGACTGACTGAGAGTATGAATAAAAACTATTAATATAACTTCTCTTCATTGATAGTTTTTAGGTGTCAGAGAGGTATGCACATTGCATTCAACTGTTACCTTGTGTTTTAAGATTGCAGTGAGAGTATTACTATTAAAATGTTTAGAATCCAAAAAAGTACAAAGAAGAAAATTAATATCACTTGTAATCCTATCAGTACAGTGAATTTTTAGGCACAATTTGTACTTTCCTTTCTGAATCTTTCCTACTTCCTCAATGGGAAAGATGACATATATTGTACTACTTAGAGTTGTTGAGGATTAAATGGAGTATCATTCATAAAATGTTTATAAAAGAATATACTAAAGTAGTATTACCATATTTTGCTGTGTATAACGAGCTCTCATATGTAATGGACACACACCCACGTTTTTGGCCCATACTTTTGGAGGAAAATCTTTTATTTTAAATAAAAAAAAGTTTTGTTTTTTTTTTTAAGATTTTTTAATATTAAATAGTTTTTTAAAATCAAATCTCCACTCTTTTACACATAATTTTAATCTACTGTAACAAAATGGGAAGAATGCTTAAAACATACTTTGCTACCATGGTTGTCTCTAGGAAAAGCATTTGTGTGATTATTTGAATTGCAAGTTGGACCAGCCACTTTTTCATAAACACCATTTTTACTTGAAAGAATCCCTGACAAACTATGGTTATTCAGAATTGGGTATTAGGCTGACATTTTTCTCAAAAATAAAGTGAGCCTGTTGCTTTAATGAAAGATTAACACTTCATTGTCAGCAATAAAATTCTAGTTTTCAAGTGAAAATTAGAATTTTGGAAAACTTGTATCAGCCATTGTGCTCTCAACAGCTTTCCGATAGTTAAAATATTTTTCTTTTTCTTTTTTTTTTAAGATTTTATTTTTTTATTTATTTTTAGAGAGAAGGGAAGGGAGGGAGAAAGAGAGGGAGAGAAACAGCAATGTATGGTTGCCTCTCACATGGCCCTCACGGGGGATCTGGCCTACAACCCAGGCATGTGCCCTAACTGGGAATCGAACCGGGACCCTTTGGTTCCCAGCCCGCGCTCAATCCACTGAGCTACACCAGCCAGGGCCTAGGGTATTTAAAATATTTTTCTGATGAGATTAGTGTTAATGAACATTTTTCTTTTTAAATACCATGCAATGAAATGGGTCAGTATTTGAAGATCTGCATAACTGTGAACCAATATTTTCTAAGTGACTAATGCTTGATGTTAACAAAATCATGCATAGGTAAAAAATTTTTCCAAAGTTCTAGTTAGACCAGTGGATTTTAATGTTAAATAGAACATAAAGTTTATGGATAAAGGTTTTTAATTTTGATATATTGCAACCAGTTGTCGAGTTTTGGTGTAGTAGTAAAGGAAAATAACTGCACTTATCTGAAAAGGCTATTAAAATATTCCTACTGTTTGTCTGGATATTTACTTTTTTTTAATTACTCATTTTCCATGATGTGCTCTGAGTGTTTAATATAACTTTTGGCTTTTTTTTTTTTTTGTAAGGGGAATAGAAAAAGATAAATGTGAGGCAGTGTTTTCATGTGCTTTAGCTTGAAATCTCTTAATAATATCGAATCATTTCAGGTTTATTTTTTTTGCAGTCTTTTGGGTAGTCTGTTCAACTTTTAATTACAATAATGGTTTGGGTAATTGTTATTTTTTAAGCCTATTTTTTGTTTCAATTCTTGTTTTATACACCTGATTACTCATACATAGATTGCATGTGTGTCCAAGTTTTGGCATAACTTTAAAAGAACAGATTTTATGATAATAGTTGACTTTCACAATTTTAGGATACGTGCTAACTTTCTTAAAATGAAGCTGAGGGTTTTTTCCCATTTCAAGTTTAATACTCCTTGACCTGAGAATTTGGTATTAGCTGCCTTCAGTAGCTTTTCCGAAACAAATGATAATGGATAATGTTCTTATCTTCTGGGAGAAAGCTGTTTCTTTTTCATGTTTGTTTAAAAACAGTTGTAGCAATTCTTGTTAAACAGCTGTTTTTATAAACCTTATGCCATAGGACAGTTCCAAATTCTAAAGGATTTTTAGGCTAACCTGCATTTGATTAAGCACCATATTTTTCAGACTATAAGACGCACTCTTTTTTTCCCAAATTTGGGAGGAAAAAGGGGGTGAGTCTTATAGTCCTAACATAGCTTACCTGGCTGTTTACGTTTACATTGGTGAAATATTATGTTATTTATGTTATTAAATATTTTACCACAGTTTTTGCTTCGAAATTTTTTTTCCTATTTTCCTCCTCTAAAATCTTGGTGTGTCTTACGGTCCGGTGTGTCTTATAGTCTGAAAAATACGGTAGTAAGTTTCAGATTATGAAAGAAAAAGGTAAATTATACTATACTCAATTTCTTGGAAACTTAGTGCCATTTATCTCCCTTGAAGTTATAAAATTTGTGTGTTTTGTGAAGAAAGAGGGTATTGAGTCTGAGCATCACTATTTGAAAGAATATTGACTTCAAAGGAAGAGAAGAGGGTAAAGAGGCATAAGTGTAAAACTGCTCATTTTAGGGTCTCTTCTGGGATTAAACATCATAGAACCTGCCTGCTAGAGCTTAATCCAACAGTAAGGAAGGGAATTTAATAAGCAGCTTTAGTTTTCCCTATATTAAATAATTAACTGGTCAGCTATTCTGTCTGTTCTGAATTAGGGAACATACTGAGGTCATAATTTATGTCCAGGACATCCAAATTAGTCACCAAGTTACCCTGGCTATTGCTTATGTAGTTTTAGTTGCTAGTTTTAAAAAAATTGTATGAAATTTTTTCTATTTTTAATTTTTTTATACTTCACCATCCTTCAACAAAGAGAAGACAGAATTTGCTAGCTTTGAAAGACAGAGGAGCATTTGTAACTTTTTTATTGTTTACGCGAAAGTGATGATAGTGATAAATAGGCAAAGTGGAAGAAGTGGGAGGGCAGTAAATACAGCAGACAAGAAAGTGAGGATGGTGAATAAGAGGATCTCATTCTAATGAGCAGGGCTACTGTTGCCTGGTTTGAACAGGAATGAGGAACTCTACTTTGAAAAGCACTCGTGATGCTTCTGTGATATAGATGTTGTCCACTAGAGGGTCCTATGGAGAGGATAAATTGGTATTTATCAGAAATTATGTTCAGGTTTTATCACCAAGCAGTGTGAGTTGAGAGTATGTTTGCTCTTTTTTTTTTTTTTTTTAATAAATATTTATCTTTTAGAGAGGGGGAAGGGAGAGAGAAAGAGAGGGAGAGAAACATCAATGTGTGGTTGCCTCTTATATGGACCCCCACTGGGGACCTGGCCTGCAACCCAGGCATGTGCCCTGACTGGGAATCGAACCAGTGACCCTTTGGTTCACAGCCCACGCTCAGTCCACTGAGCTACACCAGCCAGGGCTGTTTGCTCTTTTTACTCCCCAACAGATCCTTATACACTTTTCACTGCACAAATTGATTCATAAGTTCTAGCTGATTCCTTTGAGTATGAGGGGTAAATCTGAAAGTCATGTGCTAATTTTGATTAGTTGCTAGACCTTTGATTATACCCTGTTGTCTTAAATGTAGTATGGTTAGTTGTGATAGCTTTCACCTGGTTGCCCTAAGCTACAGTTCCTCTCTCTAGCATTAGCCATGAAACCTTGAACAACTCCTTTCTTTATGTAGAAAAGTTTGATTGAATGGCTTTTAAGGCCTTTTTGAGCTCTAAAATCCTGCTTCTGTGATACTGCCCTTGTAAACCACAATCATCTGGACTCCTACAGGAGCTTCTTGATTTGTTTCCATTTTTGTCCTCCTTTTACCTCAGTCTCCACCCAGAAGACAGTCATCTTTTAAAAATGTAAATCAAATCATATAACACCCTCCAGTCCCAATTCTTCCCCCAGTGACTTAAAAGAAAAACCAGATTTAATTCTTATTTATTACTTCACAAGTTTACCTCCTTTCACTAAGTTCTGTTGGACTTTTTTATTTTTAATTAAGTATAGTTGACATACAGTATTGGGCTTGTCACTTCTTTCTGATCTTGACCCAACAAGTTATCACCTTCTGAATTTTGATGCTTACAACTATTGCTACTTTCCATCATGATCTTCCCTCAGCTATCTTCAGTTCTGCCTCAGTCTCAACATTGGATCTCAGCTCAGATGGCAGTCATATCTACAACAGTTTTTCCTGACCTTGTATAAGGAGCATTCCCTCTTCATTAGCTTCGTAGTTCTTATCACAATCAATAATCATATTTGTCATTGTATGCTCTCTTCCTCTCTAAATGATTTGTTTCAAGAGGACAGTAATACCATGTCACTTTCCAACCACAATCTCAAATGGTTAGCCCAGTAACTGGCACATAGTAAATGCTCAAAAGTTATTTTAATTGAAAGAATACATAAGGTGTTCAATGATTTGTCCTTATCAGTTCCCATCATAGGCTACCTTTACATGATTTTAAAGTGTTGTACCTATTTCCAACTATAATTCCTCATTTAGGGCATCTGTCTCTTGAGGACTTGTTCATCTGACTGCATGTTATTGAGAGCTAATTGTTCTCAGTTACTGTGTTAAGATTAAATAATTATGCACAAAAGGTTCTTAGCAAGGACATGAAAAGTTAGTCGATGTGAAATATAAGTAGCAGTTCAAAATAATAATAAATACCCAAATGAGTACTATTGGTGAGTGCTTATAGTCAGAAGAAGACATTAAAAATGAGGTGGGATCTTGCATGGTATTAAAGGGGTATGTAAGTTTTAGGTTAACAGGGAATCTCAGAGGTAGGCAGGAGTGCAGAAATTGGGAAGTACAAATATGACTGTTCAAGGAAATGTTTTTCTGTATTACATGTCTATGAAATGGGTTATACTCATAAGGTCCATAATCCCTCACCTGTAACCATTGGTGCCAGGTATTTTAGAATGCAGAATTTTTTTGAAACATGTTTTTCATTTTAGTAAGATTAATTAAACTCTTTATTTCTAAGGTGAAACATGAATAGTCACACTAAATAGGAAAGTAAAAACTATAAATAGCCGCATACCAGTTCTTAGGTGAAGTAGTTCTGTGTAAAAAATTTATCAGGTCAGGTTTTGCCACCAAAATAGCTGAGGAACTTTCAGGATTCAAAGATTTTAGGATTTCAGAATTTCTTTGAGGTCTGAAATCATTACTTTGTTTCTTTGCATGGAGAACATCAGGGACTGAAAAATGTTACTTACTATAAAGTAACATTACATTTATCTTAGAAACAGTGGCTACCAAGGAATTCTTTTTGACACTGACTCAGGGTAGAATTAGAATGCACAGCTGAGGGTGATGAGTTTCTAAAGGTATGAGAGGTTCACTTAATTCATTATAGTCCGAGTTAAATGTTTGAAAATAGTGAAGATTCATCTATACATATTGGTGCTTGGAAAATACAAAGTGTTAAAAAAAAGTTCAACAATTGAGAGCTCATGTTTTAGCCACAATTTCTTCTTGATAGATTTTTAAAGTCTTATAAGATACTATGCCATTTTTCTCCCAATTGATATTGTTTCTAAGAATTATGTAATACATTTAATTATGAGTACAATAGAAGATTAAATAGGAATATTATAAGACTAACATAATCTCTATTTAAAAATTCATGATGGAATCACTTGGTATTGACAGGAAAGAAAGAAGTATCTGAAGATGCTACTCTGAAACAGAATGATTACAAGAAGTGCCTGCTCTCGTTTTGTTTTCCCTACATGTTCTGCTTATCCTAGCATCCTAGTTAACACTCAGAACATCAGTTAGTTCCGTTTGCCTTTTTCTGTTTATTTGGTGTATACTAATGGCCAAGAATGCAAATGTGTCTGTGCTGCAGGGGTTTTGGGAGACTTTTTTGGATAACCCATAAAATTGCAAAGACAGGCATGTTTCAAAGCTACCTAAAAAAAGTTCTTACTGACCTAACAATTAATCCATTGCGCCACTGGCCCGCATCATGACCTAACAATTAATCAAATAAGTGGAATAATGTATGAGAAAGCCAAATAAATGTAAGTATCATTTATGACTTCTAAAGTAAGGCATGACTTTTTTATTTTTCTAAGTGGTCTTTATTTTCCTGACACTAAGCACATCTTTGAATAAACTGAAGAGTGTACAGTATAAAAGGAAGAACTGTTAAATCAATTAAAACAACTTCGTAAAACAATTAGCTGCATAAGCCAGTATGGACATTAAGCAACTAGCATAAACTGCTGCTTAAACTGAGATATTAAAAGTATTTGAGAAAATTGTGGGAAGTACCCGAGCTTCCACTGTTTTTTGTTAGTTGGTTAATATTTCTCCTCTGAACTCTTGGCAGGTTTATTAGGGGATTTTCCGTTAGGAATGTCCTGAAATTTTATTTAGAATGTAATGTAATCATGGAAATGATGAACCCACAATCTGAAATCATGGCATTTTTATTATGCTTTCAAATGTGTTTGGGGGCAGTCATGTTAAGCTTTGTCATTTAATCCTGGTTAGGTTAACAGTATAATGAAATAAAATATTTTTTGTAGTCATCTGTTCCTTCTCATGGAAGACACTAATTTCATTTATTTCTGAATTCAGCCTTATGTTGCAACAAACTGTATGTTTTAAAAAATGTTCTCCCATACTTGTGGAGGGAGGTATATTGTAAAATCTGAGAATTTATATTAAAAGAAATATTTGTGGCATTCTTTCATTCGTGAAAACTGGCATGGTTTGTTCTGGAATTCTTACCCTTGACTTGAATTCTAATTAATTTGTTAGTACTGAAGTGCTTTACCTCTGATTTCTTACACCTCTGCCCCAACAGCTCATAAACTATGTACTTAGTTTAGTATTTCCTTGAAATACAGGAAAACAAATATTTCCACTAACGGTGATATCTTCGTGGTTGATGTAGTTATCTTATTGTGCTCTCTGTTCAACAAACATTATTGAGCATGTTTGGTGTTTGTGTTGAATTCTGGAATCAAATTCAGGAGACTTGGAAAAGATGGGGCTTCAGCTAGGAACATAAAAAAGCACCTAGTCTTCTTAACCCCAATAATGGATATCCCTTTGGAGTGGTGGGATCTTTTTTTTTATTTTTATTTTTATTTTTCCTTTCAGTGAATTATGGAAGCTATCACATTAAGAGCAGATTATTTACATTACTGAAGAATCTGATTTCTGGAGACTTGAAGAACAAGAGAATCTCCTTATTAAATTCAAGGATACCTAATTTGGAGACAGTAAGATGGTCTCTGGTCGAACCTGACCTTTTTTTGCTAGAGATACAGGTTTTAGGTAGGAAGGAAGATACAGGTCTTAGATAGGGGTCTTTAGTAGGAAGGAAGATGTCATCAGAGTCTCCAGAGGTGCTTTTAAAAATGTAAACACACACACACATTCCCTACTATAATCAGATTTACTAATGACCGCTACTCTCATCACTAAAGTGGGCTTCTGGGTCTTCACATTTAAATTTGATCTGATCTTGAGACATCTCCTGCCACCATTCCCTGCACTGACTTTGCTTTGCCACCTCTTCAAGTACCCCATGCATGGTTCCTTCCTGTCATGCCTGGGTGTGACCCGTACGGGCCAGACTACATCTACCGGAAACATAACATCTGGCTAAAAATGTCTCATCATGTAGTGTTCACATTTATCTGTAGAGACTCACAGTGTCTGAAAAGACACATAGACTTAAACGAGTCTTGGTGGAACACCTTGCTATGAAAATGAAAATGTTAGATACTAGCACTCTCAGTCTCCCTGCAGCTAGAGTTCCAAGTGCTTGACATAGGTCTGGCAAACAAATACTATGAAGGGAAACTTTGCAGAGCCCCAATGGTATGAATGCATTAATGTTAGACTGCTTGTTATAATAACTACTTCCAGAGTCAAAGTGCATAGATTTTAATAGATCAGATTCAGCTTCATATACAAAAACATACTTTACCCAATATGTCCTTCTGTCCATTTTATCTGTAAAGCTGGCGAGTTTCTGAATATTTTTATGTTGGGGGCTTACCTTCAGAGTTACAATCCCATTTCTCCTTCCCCCAGACCACAGTAGATATTGATAATTGAGAACTGTATTCTTTCCCTTTGAGTCTGGGAGTTGGTCTCAGAGTTGTTCTTAACTTTGTAGTCTTAAGTAACTTAATGTTTTGAATTTGTGTTTGAACTAAAACCCGTTTGCCACCAGTGAATTAATGGGCAAGATCTCCTTCTCTTCCAAGCTGTAGCCTATAGGGCAGGACAGGTATCAGCAAACTCTTCTGGTAAAAAGTGAGACAGTAAATATTTTAGGCTTTGTGGGCCTCTCTGTCACAACCACTAAACTCTGCTATTTAAAAGTTTTATTTTTATTTTTAGAGAAAGGAGGAAGGAGAAAGAGGGAGAGAAACACGAACAGGTTGCCTCTTGCCTCTGGTACGGTTCCCAACAAGGGGACCTAACCAAACCCAGTCATGTGCACTGACCAATAATTGAGCCGGCAACCATTTTTACTTTGCAGGACAATGCCCAGTGAACACCACCAGCAGGGCTAAACTCTGCCATTGTGTTGGGTTGGCCAAACACTCTGTATGGTTTTTTCCATAAAATAAGAGACACGTTTTTCATTTTTAATAATAATGTTATTGTTTTGGATATTTTGAGTATGTCAGCTATCTCCCTCATGGTATAATGTTAATTGTTCTCAATTAATGTCTCGATTTGATCGCTGTGAACTTCAGCTAATCTACCCAACTGTGGAACATCATCCAGCGAGAAATTTCCAGCACAAAACTTCACAAACTACTTTTGATGTGTTCGGTCAGTCACAGCACCTTATGCATACACTGCACAAATCCTTTTCCCTTTTTTTTGCATTTCAGTTTTATTTTTATCTTTCTTGAAATGGTAAAGCATAATATGCTGAAAATGTGTATTTTCTTCTGTCTTTAGTATTAAAAATAGCTACACAAAAATTCACCAATTTTAATAAGGTTTTTTTTTAATGCACGCTGATATGACAACTGTCATAATACAATATAACAAAATTGTTTTGAATGAAGTTAAAAACTAAACGCTACTAGAGCCAGTTTACAGGAAAAAACAAAAACAAAAGAGCCCTGGCTCGTGTGGCTCAGTGGATTGAGCAACCAGCCTGCAAACCAGAGGGTCGCCAGTTCAATTCCCAGTCCAGAGTACATGCCTGGGTTGCTGGCCAGGTCCCTAGTAGGGGGCACACAAAAGGCAATCACACATTGATGTTTCTCTCCCTCTTTATATCTCCCTTCCCCTCTGTCTAAAACTAAATAAAGTCTTTAAAAAGAAAACAAAAGAACTTTTTGGCCAACCCAATATTATGAGTAATCATAGGCAATATGCAATTGAATGGCTGTGTTTCAACAAAACTTTATTTACAAAAATATAGGCAGCATAGGATTTGGCCTGAAGGCTAGATTTTGCCAGCCCTTGCCCTAGGCAAGAAACTGGTTTTGATTCATGCAACAAACAATTGCCTTTTGTATTCCAGGCACTGTGTTAAGTGTTGGTTATTCAGTAGTTACATACATATATCTCTGACCATGAGGTATTTAAGCTTTAACTGGGTATTTTGTAATGCACATGGCAGATCCAAAGGAGTTTGAGGAAAAATGTGGCCACACATTGGCCTCATTTGTGAGATTTTAGGCAAATACCCTAAGTGCTGAGTTCTATGGTAGTGATGCTAACTAAAAGTAATCTCGGTGTGTTTTAGGTACCAGGTGCTGTGGTATCAGTTAACATCCTGTTGTGAAAAATAGGGAACCTAAGTTTCATTTTGTAAAGTACCTTTAGTTTTCTCGATATTAGTGTGTGTCTCTTCAAAATGTCCAGTACTGTTTCTTAACCAGATGAGTCCAGGCTCTTAACCAGTACTCAGAGATCTCTGTTAACTCTGTCTCTTGCTGTTTTTGTTTTCCTGTGCTTTCGTACACTGAGATGCAGTCAGACCTTGCTTTCTACTGTAGTCCAACCTTATTTCTGTGTTCTGCTGCCTTCTGTGCCTATGCTGTCACTTCTCTTTTCTCTGTTACGTTCTTTCCAATTCAAATGCTTTGACTTTTATTCATTTGCCACCTTCATAAATCTCTTCCTGGTTTCTCCTGAATTTCCAGAGCATTTTTGTTTCTCATCTATTTTCCATATTTTTATGTCTCATCTTTTCTACAAAACTCTTAAGCTTCTTGACAGCAAGTATGTTTTGTTCAATTTTTTTTTAATCTGGAGACTTAATGTATATTCAAATACTAAGTAGATGTAAGCTGCACATTTCTAATTAAGCAAGTGTTCCTCCACAAACACCCTTGGACTTTTATCCAAGTGAGAACGCGATGTCAGTATGTACTATACATTGTAAAGGCTATACAAATAGTGTCTGTTTCCAGAAACACTCAAACTTGTTTCACAATGCTAACTGCTGCACACAATTTAGTTTTTCATTTCCATGTTTTATTTCAGAAAAGAATATCATTCTCTTGTGAAAGAAGATAAGCTATGTGGTACCCAAAATGATTGCTAGATGTTTTTTATGGCTTCACGATTCCACATCTTTAAGATTATGAAACACGAGAGGAAGCAAATTTCTATCAAGATGTATCCACCCAAGATGACAAACTATTTTGGTTTGCTCAGGATGAAGGATTTCCTGGGAAACAAGACTTTTCAGCACTAAAACCAGGACTGTTATTCACCCTGATTCCACTTAATAATGTAGCTATTTCCTTTGCATATCACTGTGCTAGCACAGTTTCAAGAAGTGTAGTAAATGCCTGATACCTAGGTGATTGATTTGGTAGGGGAGGATTATCGGGGGCACTTGGGCTTTTATTAAGTTTTTCAGTATTATTTTAGACATTCTTTAATGTTCAAATGAAAATACAAAAGTGATTAATTCATCTATTTAAGGATGTATTTGTGTATTACATAGCATAGTGGTCTTATCAGAAGGTAGTGCTACTCAAATTTTTAATTGTACTTTATTAGCTATAGCAAAGTCTGAGGTGGCCTGATATTTTCCTTAATTCCCTTTAAAGTGGTTTAAGCTTTGGTTAAGAAATATCAATAGTCTGTACCTTGTCATTCCTTTGCTGGAATTAGCATTTGTATGTGTTCATGTTATATAAGTCAGGCGAACTCCATGGCTGAGATCTCTGTAATAGCAAGTATATGAGGTCTGTCTGGAAAAATTCCAGCCATTGTTAATATAATGAGAATGGTTTGCATGACATCAGTGTAACCTGACAGCCAAGGAGAGTGGACTGAAATGCGCTTGTAGGAACAATGATGGCTTCACTGTACTAGTCAGTGGGGACAGTAGATGCCATTGAGTGAGTATATGTGCTGTGTGGCTGTCACATTCAAAATGACTGAATGAGTAGAGCAATGAATCTGCATCAAATTTTGTGTTAAGCTTGAACATTCCTCCGTGAAAACTATTGGGATGATTCAGAAGGCTTCCTGCGACAATGCAGTGAGTACAGTGCAAATAAAACTGTGGCACAAACACTTCAAAGATGGTCAAGAATTTGTTGAAAGTGATCCATGTTCTGGAAGGCCTGCAGCGAGCAGAACACCTGAGAATGTTGAACTCAGCCCCGCTATAGCCTAGATTTGGCACCACGCAACTTCTGGCTTTTCCCAAAACTAAAATCACCTTTGAAAAGGAAGAGATTTCAGACCATCAGTGAGATTCAGGAAAGTACTACAGGGCAGCTGATAGAGATTCCAGCAGAAGATTTTCTGTGGAGTGCTTTGAACAGTGGAAGAGACTCTGGGAGAACTATGTGAGGTCCCAAGGTGCCTACCTTGAAAGGGATTGAGGCGTCATTGTCCTATGTACAATGTCTCTTGTATCTTCTTCAATAAATGTCTCCTTTTTTTCACATTACATGGCTTGTGACTTTCTGGACTTTCTTAGACTTCATGTAACTTAAAGTGCCTACTAAAAATCCTTGCAAATTTTATCAGCAGTTAGGCCATGGTGGAACATAAACTATTCTGGAACATGCACTGTGCCTGATGGTATTGTTGGAAAAGAGCCATTAAAAATATTGATACTTTGTACCAAAAAGGACATTAAAGACCTGGTTCCTTCTTTCCTTCCCCCTCCCCCTCTTTATAGTTTCTCCCACTTTGTAATGATTAAATTTTTAACATGCCTCATGGGGCTATGTGGAATAATAATAGTATCCTTAATTTGATAGATCTGTTGACTAAAATAGGCTCTTCAGGGGTGGTTTGTTTAGTTGTTATTCTTTCATTGCTTTTCTGGTTTTAAGAATGTGAATAGTCTTTTGATGGTATTTTGGCTTTATGGTTCTTTTTGCTAGCTTATGAAACTTCATGCCTAATATCCTGGACCACATTGTTATAGAAAAATTACTCGTGCCTTTAAAGTATCAACATTATATTCCTGTGTGGAAATGTAAAGATAAGATTTGGGTGATGAAAAGACTTGAGAAGACAAAATGGAAAATTCGAAGTTGAAAAAGAATAGTATACTTTTCATAAGAGAACGAGGAAATCTACTACTTTGCTTACAATCGTTTTGGTTGACTTTTAGTAGATGTATTTTAAAGACTAGACCTTAGAAGATTGTGAAGTAAACACTGGCAGTGGTGTCACCATGCCACTAGTGTCTTGTTATTCCTAGAGAAATAAAAGATAGGATGTAAGCTGCTACTGCCCTGTTTACAAAGGGCTTCAGATGAGGAAAAGGATCAAGTCCAAAGGCACCATGTGGGCAAGTGATTTTTATATGTTTTGGTTTATTGTGCAACACAGGCTAGTCACAGAGTGTTTTACACTGAGAAACTCACTAAGCCTAGAAAGATTTTTGGTTTTGTATAATATTAATTATCTCTTCATGTTTTTGTTTCTCATAAACTGGCAAGAGCTTCAAGTACATTTGATGAAGCCTACAACTAAAACAATAAAACTTTACAATTGAGATTTGTAATCCTCTAAATAAATTATATATTTCAAATTGATCAGCCAGAAATATTGAGTGAAACAAATTGCATGTGGTACATTCATAATCTCACTAAACAAATCAGTGTTCTTTATATGCCTGAAGCCTTTTGACACAGGCAGTGAGCATCTTCCTTCTAATCTCTTTAGGAATAAAAGACGCTACTGCCACACCCGTATCATTTATCCAAAAGATAGAGGATACCTATTAAACCAAGTCTGTTCCTCTTAGGCGACTTACCTGGTTTAATGGCCTCACTATCCATCTGTTTGATCGTGGTGCATTTTATTGTTCTCTTTACACCCATCTAGTCAGTCACCATGTTCTCTTGATTATGACTTACACATTTCTCAAATATACCATCTGTTTATTCCTTCTGTCACTGCCTGACTTAGGTCATCAGCTATCATATGTGGTAAACCTTTACTGAATTTCCAAAATTCAGAAATCTAATATTTGGTTTCTGTGATCTTAATAAAACAGATAGGTTTATATTATTTCCAAACTTGAAAACTTTATCTCTCAGTTTCTTGTAGAATAAAGGTCAAACTTTTTTTTTTTTTACTATATTTTGTTATGCTATTACAATTGTCCCAATTTTTCCCCTTTTGCCCCCCCTCCACCCATAATCCCCACTCCCTCAGGCAGTCCCCATACCATAGTTCATGTCCATGGGTCATGCGCTTAAGTTCTTTGGTTACTCCCACTTCCTATACTGTACTTTACATCCCCATAACTATCAATTTATACCTCTTAATCCCCTCAGCTCTTCACCCATTCCTCCACAGCGCCCTCCCATTTGACATCCATCAAAACTCGCTCTATCCATGATTCTGCCTCTGTCCGTGTTTGCTTAGTTTTAGATTCAATTGTTGATAGATATGTATTTATTGCCATTTTATTGTTCATACTTTTGATCTTTTTCTTCAATAAGTCCCTTTAACATTTCATATAATAATGGTTTGGTAATGATGAACTCCTTTAGTTCATCTGGGAAACTCTTTATCTGCCCTTCGATTCTAAATACCTTTCTGTGTAGAGCAATCTTGGCTGTGGATCCCTGCTTTTCATGATTTTGAGTATGTCTTGCCAGTCCTTTCTACACTGCAAAGTTTCTTTTGAGAAATCAGCTGAGCATCTCAAGGGAACTCCCCTCTAGATAACTGTTTTTCTCTTGCTG
The DNA here is from genome assembly GCA_004026765.1 of Micronycteris hirsuta. NCBI lineage: Eukaryota > Metazoa > Chordata > Mammalia > Chiroptera > Phyllostomidae > Micronycteris > Micronycteris hirsuta. Next base: position 37,731 of record PVJI01006435.1, on the reverse strand, counting down.
CGCTTAAGATTCTCTCTCTTTAACCATTGGCATTTTAATTATGATGTGTCTTGGAGTGGGCCTCTTTGCATCCATCTTGTTTGGGACTATCTTGGCTTCCTGGACTGGCATGTCTATTTCCTTCACCAAATTAAGGAAGTTTTCTTTCACTGCTTTTTCAAATAGATTTCCAGTCTCTTGCTCTTTATCTTCTCCTTCTTGTACCCCTGAGATGTGGATGTTGGACCTATTGAAGTTGTCGCAGAGGCTGCTTACGCTATCCTCGTTTTTCATTTTGTTTTTGTTTTTTGGATTCTTTTTTTTTCTGTTGTTCTGATTGGGGTTTTTTTGCTTCCTTATGTTCCAAATCATTGATTTGATTCTCGGCTTCATCCACTCTACTGTTGTTTCCCTATAAATAGTTCTTTATTTCAATTAGTGTATCCTTCATTTCTGACTGGATATTTTTTATGCTGCTGAGGTCCTCACTAAGTTTTTTGAGCATCCTTCTAACCAATATTTTGAATTCTACATCTGATAGATTGCTTATCTCCATTTCATTTAGCTCTTTTTCCAGCATTTTGATCTATTCTTTTATTTGGGCCATGTTTCTTTGTCTCGTTTTGGCAGCCTCCCTGTGTTTGTTTCTGTGTATTAGAGCTGCTTTGACTCCGTGTCTTCGTAGTGTTTCCTAATGTAGTAGGTGTCCTGTAGGGTCCGTGGTATAGCCTCCCCTATCAACCAAGCTGGATACTCAAGGTACGCCCTTTATGTGGCCTGAGTACACCTTCCTCTTGTAGTTGAACCTTGATTGCTGTTGGCAGGTCAGTAGGAGGGATTTATACCCTTCTCAACAGCATAGATACAACTGGAGAGCATTATGCTAAGTGAAGTAAGACAGGTGGTGAAAGACAAATACCATATGATCTCACCTATAAGTGGAACCTAATCAACAAAACAAATAAGCAAAATATAACCAGAGACATTGAAATTAAGAACAACCGGAGAGTAACCAGAGGGGAGATGGGAGGGGATAATGGGGGGGAAAGGGTGAAGGGTTTTCAGGAATATGTATAAAGGACACATGGACAAAACCAAGGGGGTAGAATAGAGGGAGAGGGCAGAAAACTGTACTTGAACAATAAAATTTTTTTTAAAATTTCATCCTCACTGAAAAAAATTGACTTACAGTTTTAATTGTTATTGTAATCAAACAATGACTAGCCCTGAAAAATGGATAAGATTTTGTGGTGAAGGTTCACAAGGGCAAAATGGCTGGATAATGCACTGAGCTAAACTTTGAAATACTTTGATCCCTTCTGTTCTCTAGTTTGTTTGTGGTAATTTTATTATTTTTCTATTGACAATAAACATTCATATATGTTTAAAAAAGGATGGTGGGTGGATTTACCCAGGCCAGTGAGCTGTAAGGATTGGCTGTGACCACTTACCATCAACCTCTGCCCTCCTGGAGGATCAGCTGTGCAGGGGCAGGGAGGTGGTGCTCCAACATGGTCTGTAGCTGCCCACTGGGCATGCAGGTTCTGGGGTTTCCCAGGTGGTTCAGGCCAAGATCAGCCACCACCCTTGTTGTGCCTGAGCTATAAAGCAGTCTGAGATGGCTACTGCTTGTGCTGTGCTTGGAGATTCCCAAAGTCAAGCTGTGAATCTAGGCTGGCTGCTGCTGGGGCCAGGCCTTGGGCCACTTAGCAAGAGGTAAGGGGGCTGGAGGCTCACTGAACCACCTGTTGCTTGTTTGATTGGATTTAGGAAGTTGTGAAGCATGCGCCAAGACCAGCTATTCATGTGGAAAAGTTTCAGTTAACATTTTGGGTGGGTCCATAAGTTGGGTGATATGGAGTCTCAGGGGATCTCCAGGGCAGGACAACCAGTGTTAGCCAGTTTGATGGAGTCTCAGATATGGCACTGGCTTGCTGGCTCTGTGACTTAGTGAGCAGAGGGCTCAAAAAGGGATAGTGACCTCTGCCCTCCTTTCTGTCTGAGAAAAAACTGTCCTCCAGCTCCCACATTGATGCCAGACACTGCACGTGGATGTGGGACCAGCCTATTCCACATCTCTGCCTGTCCTACCAGTCTGGATGGGTATGGTATCTTTAACTCTGTAGTTGTCACACTTCCATTCAACTCGATTTCTGATGGTTCTGAGTAACAGTTCTATATTTTAGTTGTAATTTTTTTTTTAATAATTACTTTACTGTTTCTCCATTACAGTTATCTGCATCCTCTCCCCTCCCCTCACCCCCTATTTTAGTTGTAATTTTGATGTGGTTGTGCAAGAAGGCAAGCTGCGTTACCTATGCCACTATCTTGACTGGAAATCGTCATTTTTATTTTTATTTTTTTATCCTCACCTGGGGACATTTTTTTCATTGCTTTTAGGGAGAGAGAAACATTGATGCAAGAGAGAAACATCAATTGGTTGCCTCCATTTGCACCCACACTGGGGATCTATGCTGGCCAGGGAATCGTCTGTGTTAGTACTGGGGGTTGCCCATGCCTGCTCCCAGACCAGGGATCAAGTCTGCAACCTTTCCGTTATAGAACAACAGTTTAGCCAACTGAGCCACACCTGTCAGGGCTAGGTCAAACTCTTAAGCAAAGGAGATCTCTCCCTTTTCTACCTGCACCTGTGCGTTCATGTGATGAATTCTCTATGCGAATACTTTTGCCCAGAAGATCTTCATCTCTTAGTAAACGTTTCTTTTCCCTTAAAACATCCACTGGTCTGGTTTAAGTATCTACTTAGGAAAGAAGCATTGCCTGGCATATCCTTACACACAGAGAACTCTCTTCTCTGAAATAATACGAGTTTTTTCTCTAGACCCCGCTTGATTATGAGCTAACATAAACACTATGAACATTTAATGTTTTCCCTTCATACTTGCCTCCTGTATCCCCCTTTTCCTGTGTGAGAAATAAGGCCCTTATAAGGTAATGGAGTGGAGAAAATGAATTTGATTCCAGAGACACTAAGGTAGAATGAATTAGACTTGGTAATGGAGTGAAGAAGAGAGACAAATTGATTACAACTCCCCCAGGTATATAGTTCAGTATAGTGTAGTATAGTATAGTATAGTATAGTATGCTTTTGAAGTCCTTTGGGTGCTTCAGATTTTAGGCACTGTAAATAGCTAAATAGGATGAGTTTTTTTCTTTTCGTTTTTTCTTTTTTTTTTTTTTTTGTGCCAGTTGTAATTCTGCTGGAATTGTGATCTACAGGGAAAGTATAAGAACTTTTTTTTTTAATGCCAGGATTTATGTTGTTTGTTTTCAGTTGGGATTTGTGATGTCTGTCCATAATTTATGTGACATAAAATGGCAATTTAGCTATGAAGGGTGACTTTTAGTGGCCTTTTAAAAATCTAAATATATTTTTAAAATAGACTGCTTATATATTACTGACTGATGTTAAATATTTTGTGTAGGATAAGTTATTTCATTTGAATCTGAAAAACTTTAAGCAGTAGATACTATTATTCCCATTTTCAGATGAGGTAATGAGGCACAGAGAGGTTAAATTAACATGACCAAGGTCATGTAGACAATCTGTGCTAGAACTGGTATTCTAACCCAGGAAATCAGAAATCAGATCTAAAGCTTGTGCTTGTAACTGTTTTATTTTTATTACTTTTTAAGTTTAAAGTATAGTTAACTAAGGTGCATGCATACATGTGTATCAGATTCTAAGACAACAAATAGTAAAGTTATAATGTCCATACTCAGGCTACCTAAATTATGTTTAAAAGATACAGGAGATCTTTGAGTTAGTATATATGCCGATAGAATTAACAGCTATATCTGACATGTGGGGAAAAACAACAGGTTAATTTTTAGGTCATGTCCAAAAATGTCTTAGGAGCTGGGTAGAGTTCTGCACAAATCCAACCTGTTTGGAGGGATCTGCTAGGAACAATAAGGTGGTCTTGAGCCCACATTATTTCTTCTTGCCTGCTTTTAAAAGATTGTTGGAATCTTCATTTATTACTTTGGGGATGGGAGGGTCACTTAACTACCTTCCTAATCTATTGACTTGGCTGAGAAATCTATTAAAAAACTGCTTCTTCTGCATTTGTCATATTGCTGATAAATTGTTATACTCTAGCTAATATATTCTCTCAGAGTTGTGATCAAGTACTGAACCGAAAGGTAACAACAGTTACAACTCTGGTGATAAAACTGAAAAACATGACCTTAAATTGCATGTCACAGTGTATCTTGGAATAATCTTTATTTACTGGCAATATTAATCCATGGAAAGGGCAAGGGAAAAATTGTTTCCTACTTGAGATATTATAACTGATGAAAATAGAGAAAATGTTATAAACAGTTTGAAAAGCTACAAATTCTATATTAACTAGATTTAGAAATTTAGTACACAGAGATTTCTCAGTAGACTATAAGATTGAAACATTTCCCATTTGTCTTCATTATGAGAGACAGACAACTCAGAAAGTAAATATGGTAAGCAATATTCATTTTAACAGCTTTCTGTTTGTTTTATAGTTCCGTTACAAGTTTTTATTTTTAAAAGAGACTATGAAAGATAGTATTTAGACATCACTTCTTCCTCCAATAATAATTTTTAAATCTGCTCAGAAGTTTTGAATTCTATCATTGTGTCCAACAGATTAACCAGATTCTTCTGACATTGAATTAGTTGACTTTATTTGGCACTGAGAAGAGAACCAGTAATTCTCTTTAGCTGCTAAAATACTGCTTTGGGAGTTGGGAGTCAGAAAAGAGAAACCAGGTATCATCTCTTCCTGAAAGCATTTAGTGGAAGAAGTAATGTCACTTGACTTTGGAAACCAGTAATAAAATGTTTTTACTTACCTCTTTATTTACAATTTAAGATCACAGAGTTTCAAACTGGTTGGTGGGTAGTGTTGTAGTTAAACAACTTTACATTTATTAATGGATTAATTTAAAAATAAATCACATTATGATGTTGAGAGCAAGTGTTTCTAAAACCCCAAAATTGTTGGTTTTAACACTGTTCCTGCTATAGAGCATTTTCTTTTCTACTGGGATTACAGTTCCTACAGGGCAAGTATAAAATCTTTTTTTTTAATACCAAGATTTGTGTATTTCATTTTCAATTAGGATTTGTGACATCTGTCAACAATTGATGTGAATTTAAATGACAATTTACCTATGAAAGGTAACTTGTTAGTGGTATTTTAAAAATTTAAGTAATTATTTCCTTTGCTGGAAATGAATTATTAGTTTTTAGCTAGTCATTCTTTTATTCAACAAACATTTCTAGACCAAATAGGGGACACCGAAATAAATAAATAAGTGCCACTCTGCGTGTAGTAGATGATGATAGTGCTTAACCACATAGGCTTTTAAAGACAACATTTGGGTTGGCCAAAAAGTCCACTTAGTTTTTTCCATAGAATAAAAGACACAATTTTCATTTTCAACCAGTAACTTCATTGATTTGGATATTTTGAGTGTGGCAGCTATCTCCCACGTGGTATATAACATTGGTTGTTCTCCATGTCTCTATGTGATTGCTATCAACTACCCAACCATGGAGCATCCATCGTTCAGCGAGGAATCTCCAGCACGAAACTTCGCAAACCACTTTTCACATGTTAAGTCAGTCACAGCACCTTCACCATACACTGCACAAATCTTTTTTTGCATTTCAATTGTGTTTTTACCATTCTTGAAATAGTAAAACATGATATGTCAGAAATGTTATTCATTTTCTTCCATCTTCAATATTAAAATGGCTACACAAAAATTTACTAGTTTTGATAAGTTTTTTTAATGCACGCTGATATGACAGCTGTCACAATACAAACTAACAAAATTGTTTCCCATGAAGTTAAAGACAACTAAGCACTACTAGAGCCATGTTATAGAAACACCAAACAAACTTTTTGGCCAACCCAGTATTTGTTGCATGTTTGAGGATAACAAAATAAATTTAGTCATGAAAGCTCAAGGAACAGAGTGGAACTCCCATCATTGTTGAGACTGACTCATCTGATAGCAAGTTAAAAGAACAAACAGAAGAGGGTCACAAGCAGCCCATTCAGTACACTTGTTTGTCTAAGGGCATCATTTGGAATGATGCCAATGAAGGTCTTAAGTCAGCTGTCAAAGAATAAGAGAGACCATTCATATCTGAAACAAAAAACAAAGCTGAAGTTATTGATTACTTAAAGAACAGCTATCCTAGTCAGACACTGCCTCCCCTGAGCAGAGCAGACTACTAGTCTTACATGGTTTTAGGGAATTAGAGTTCAAAGATCAACAGACTTTCAATGGCAGGAGTGGATTTATGTCAGTCGTGGAAGCACTGCCACTCAAGCGAGACGATTGTTGATTGGTTGGCATTTTGATGCGTGTCCATTGAAGTGAGGTTTTTTTAAGTTGTGGATAAAGAAAAATAGCAAATAAGTCATTAAAAAATTAAAAAGTGACATAGCCCAGAAGATAAGTCTTGTTTGCGTTAAAGTAGTTGGTTTGCTCTTTGCAATGTTTAGGAAATTCTCGTTACCGATGTTACCACACTCCATTCTAGTTGGGTTCAGAAACACAATTTAGAGGCATTTTTCCTAAGAAATGCCTCCAAAAACTTAAAAACTTAGAATCCTAAGTTTTTAAAAAATATTCCTCAAAATAAGTAATTACAGATCTATGTGGTTGGGTAATGTCTGCATGGCATTGAATAGAAATGTTACCTAAGTAATTCTATTTTTAAATGATTTTTTACATGAAAAGAAATAAACCTGGCTTTGGTTAAATTTTTACAAGGAGTAATTTTATTTTCCCAAATTTATGCGCTTTCTTAAAGCTAAAAAAGTTGATTCAACTTTATTTCATAGTTTCATTCCTAAAATTATAATATGGTAAGAACCATGAAAGTCTGTGGGAATGCTGGGTTCAAGTTTAGAAATAAAATAAAAGAACTACTAAATGAGAAGGTTAGCAGCTGACTTTTTGTGGATCTAGGGGGTCCCTATTTAGGAACAGAAAAAATAAATGTACTAGATAGTCCTTCGTGTATGTAAAGGCAGAAATGAAGGAGAACGTTTTGTAAGGAAACCCATGACAATAAACCTGGCATCCTAAGGAGAAATAGAGGAATGTCACAGAGAGCTAAAACAAAGGATATTTTCTCTTAAGAGTATGGACTGGAAGGAAAGAACATAAAAAGAGATTTAAAACAAAGTAATACAGTAAGTACCTTTGTGATTGACTTTCAGAAGTACGGGATTATCGATGATTGACTAGTTTGCAAATGCATATTCACTGAAGCAAATGGATATTGTTTGATTAAATGTGTTTAAACCGGTTCTGGTAGTGTTACTTGTTACTATGACTAAAGAACTGTCATTTCTTGATTAAGAATGTTTAGAACCTGTTCTGGTGGTTACTTTTGTACCTTGGCCACTGATCAATAATTTTTTTTTTTCTAGGAATGTGGGCCCTTTGTGTTCTCATGTTATCCCCCACTCTGGAAACTTTTTTCTCTATCCTTAGTATACTGATATTTTATAATGATAAGCCTTGGTATGGTTGGCTTGTTTTTGGTTTTATTATTGATTACCAGTATTTCATCATACTGAACTGAACACTCAGTAGAATTTTTGAGTCTGGGCATTTATATTCTTCCGTTCTGCCACTGATTCCTGACCATTTTCAGACTCTTTGTACCTCTCCCATGTTAGTAATGGATATTTGGTCTGCTTTCTCTGCTAAATGATTTACCATTCATGTGTCTCAGGGGTCAGCAGGGGTTTTTTCTGTAAATGCCAGGGTAAATATTTTAGGCTTTGCAGACCAGATGGTCTGTGCTGTAACTTCTTAATTTCTGTCATCACAGCAAGATAGCAACCACAGAAGATACCAAATGAACGGGCAATATTTCAGTAAGACTTTATGTACAAAAACAGGTGGTGGGTTAGATTTGTTTACAGACTTCTCTCCTATCCTCTTCATCTTTCTAGAATATTAGCTCAATCAAGGCAGGATTTTTCCCCCCATTGGGTATATTCCTTTACTTAATGGGCATTCAACTATTTGTGACTCAAGGTTACAGATGAATCAGGAAAGGATGAGTGCCATCTTGTAGACAACAGAACACCCCTTCATGCTTTTTGTCAGAACCCCCTTTTTTTTTCTTACTAAATAGTTTATTCTAATTGAATTTAGGATGCACTAAAAGTCATGTCTGTAAATCTGCCACTTCTTTCTACATCTAGTGTGTTACAAAAGAGCCCTGTCAGTAGCATTCTTTAGTAAGTCTGTTTATGGAAGCTCCATGTTGTTGGGTTGGCCAAAAAGTCCGTTTAGTTTTTTCTGTAAAATAAGAAACACATTTTTCATTTTCACGAATAACATTATTGATTTGGATATTTTGAGTATGTCGGCTGTCTACCACTGTTGGCTTCTAGTGGCTAGAGGCCAGGGGTGCTGGTAAACATCTTCTAATGCATAAGACAGCCAGCCCCACAGCAAGGAATTATTTGGCCAGAGTGTCCCTAGTACCAAGAAACTTTGCAAACTACTTTTGACACGTTAAATCAGTCATAGCACCTTCGCCATACATTGCACAAATCTTTTTTGTGTGTGTTTTAGTTGCATTTTTACCTTTCTTGAAATAATAAAGCATAATAGGCCAAAAATATTGCATGTCTTTTTCCATCTTCGATATTTAAATGGCTGCACAAAAATTCATCAGCCTTGATAAGTTTTTTCTAAATGCACCCTGACATGACAGCTGTTAACAGTACAATCTAACAAAATCGTTTCGAATGAAGTTAAAGACAACTAACCGCTACTGGAGCCATCATATGGAAAAAACCAAACAAACTTTTTGGCTGACTCAATAGTAATCATTTTCAAATAAATATACTTGTTCGAATACCTTACATAAGAACCATATGAATACAAAGATATTCCTAAGAATTCCTTTTTTCTTTTCTTTAATAGGTACTAGCTTTTGACAAGTTTGCAACATGCGTGAGTATAAGCTAGTCGTTCTTGGTTCAGGAGGTGTTGGAAAATCTGCACTGGTAAGTCATTCTCACTCTACCTAAACTATTCATTCTAAGACATGTTCTTCCTTTGAGTTTCGGTTTTGATTGTTTTCATTTATTTGTTAAGGTGAAATCTCAGTGATTTTAGAAGCAATATAATATTTTTCTTGTAATTTTAGTCAACTTTTAGTTGTATCTGGGTAGATCATATTCTCTTCGGAACATTGGTTTCAGGCCAACATGAGATATGCCAGAATACAGTTTGAGCTCAGCACAGAGTGGGTGAGAACATATAAAAACATGTGTTTGTCTGCATTTCAGAGCCAGATAGGAATTAATCTTGGTCTTTCTCATTGAGAGTTGGCTTATATATTTTTTATGTCAGAAAATATTAAATAAAGCTTATTTAAAAACCTCTTTAAAATAACACCTTCTTTAACTATGTTTTCTCAAAGAATAGTATAGCAAGAAAAAAAGACAGCTTAATGGTGGTTGGGAAAAAGAAGAACTTAAGGAAAATAACCTAATGAATAATTGAGAGTTTTGCAAAGCCCCACAATAAGGTAGACTGACCCTCTCACTCAACTATTTAGAATGACCACCTAGCTCAGAACTTGATATGCTGGGATCAAACTGAGAGGTGTGTACAAAAGAGCATGCGCTGCTTTTTCGTTTGTAGTTATATCCAGAGTAATGGGGAGATATCTTGAGTGTGCACATATGAGTGTATACAAAACCATTAGCCATTTTCTAATTAAAATTCAAAATTTAAGCCTTTAAGACAAACTGGAAACATTAAAAAAAATTTTAAATACACAGGGTGGGGCAAAAGCAGGTTTACAGTTCTAAGTATGTGAAACACAGAGTTTATTCTTTTATTATTATTTACTGTATTTTTCCTCATAGGAACAACTGTAAACCTACTTTTGCCCCACCCTGTATTACTTCTAAATTTAGAATTATATAATAAGCATAGTGATTACTTTTTTAAAAAGGGCTTTTTAAGGTAATCTCACCAAATGCATGCATTCAAATGTAGTGGTTGTGTTTTTTATCAATGGCATAACTACCTATTTGAAATCAGTAGTTTAAAATGCAAAGATTTGGCCCTGGCTGGTGTGGCTCAGTGCATTGAGTGCAGGACTGTGAAGCAAAGGGTCACTGGTTCGATTCCCAGTCAGGGCACATGCCTGGGTTGCAGTCCAGGTCCCCAGTAGGGGGCACGTGAGAGGCAACCACATATTAATGTTTCTCTTCTCTCCCTCTCCCCCTCCCCCTCTCTCTAAAAATAAATAAATAAATTTTTTAAATAAATTTTTAAAAAATGTACAGATTTGGATTTGTTCTTTTCTTTAGAAATATAATGGTATGTTAATTTTTTTCAGACTGTACAGTTTGTTCAAGGAATTTTTGTTGAAAAATATGATCCTACGATAGAAGATTCTTATAGAAAGGTATATGTTACTTTAAAAGGCCTTTTGCTTTTGACTTTACTATAAATATAAATTATTGGTTTTAGCTTTATAATTATTGAATGTTGTTTACAAAGTAGGATAAAGAAGCAGAGTTAATTATTTATAGAATTAGTGGGAAAAGTTCATACTTGATATTTCTTGGCATTGTTTGTTTACCAGTTTATGAGAATCTTAAACACTTGCTCTCACTATCCATCTCTCTTATTCTGTTTCTCTCAGAAAATTTTAAGTTTATCCTGACCCCAACATTATAATTTAGTAAGCAAATTTAAGAGCTAGGCCATCTATTCCAAGTGATAATTCCATGTTTCACTTCACCCCCAACCCCAAGACTAAAAGTAATGTAAGACTCCCTTTTTAACCTAAAGATTTAAATACAAAGGTCTCCCTAACCTTCCAATAACTCTTTGAGAAAGTGCCACTACTAATAATAGAAAAGTTTATTTTGATGTTTGCTAACGCAACATATGACAATAAAGCTTAATGTGCGAACATTTTTAATGTAGCAGGGAGGAAGTTATCTCTCACTTTATGTAATAGTTAGCATGGCCCCTCTTGATATGCAGATACTGTGTTTCATTCCTCCCTCTGTCCGCAGTCTACAAAAAAAAAAAAGCAGAATTGGAGAGCCCTTCCTGCACCCCAGCTATGAGGCAGAGTTATTTTCACTTTCTCCACAGCTAATTTTAAATAACTTTTTTCTTAGAAAGTGTTAGGTGAAAGAGGGTAACATATAATATATTTATAAATTATAGTAACCCTCTACTTTCTTGCTACCAGAAATTTTGTTCCAATACAATGAAGCAGATGTGGTTATCTAGAGAATTGAAGATCTTTCTAAAGTATGGCAGAATTGAGGTAGACAGAATCACTTCTGATATTATTGGAACTATTACTGGTTTTAATTTTTTGATCTATTTTGAAATAATTTTCTTTCTAAAATTAAATGCTGAGTGATTTATGTTGAGCTTGTATTTATAGATCTGTGTGTTGGATCAGAATACATGGTTTTTTGCACCTGATACAATTTGGAGTTGGTGGGCCTCGGTTATCTAGCTATTTTCTTCTGTTAAAGTGTTGCTTGAGATTAGAGTTGCTATACTCTGTGTCTCTGTTTTAAATATTGTACTAGTTTTTGTGTATATTAAGATGGTGTTGTTTACATTTAAAAAATGTCGTATTTTGATTTTTTCCCCCAGCAAGTTGAAGTAGATGCACAACAGTGTATGCTTGAAATCTTGGATACTGCAGGAACGGTATGTAGGATGAAGTACCAAAGTATATATGCCCATCTGATGCAGTATTGACCTTGCAAATGCTAGTACTCTATAGACAGATATTAACCTTACTTAAAAGTGCTACTTGAGTTAAATCTTAAAGCTGTTTTTCTTGTTCTTGAATTCTACTTTTTTGTGTGTATCCATTGTAATTATAGGGGTTCAGTTATTTAAAAAATAAGAAAGTTGTTTGGATGAAAATTTTCAGTCTCACTGTTACTTTTACAACAAGTTAGAATAATACATATTTATTCCTCAGTGACTGCGAAGTATTTTGAGTGGTATATTTACTCCTTCAGAGTGATTATGGACCACCTAGATTTGTTGGTATCTGAAGGTGAAGGGAAGATTTATTCTGAATATGTGACGTTCCTTTAACTAATGTTTGAGTACCTGCTATATGCCATGGGCTGTTTTTACACTCAAAGACTCACAGTCTAATGAAGGAGGAAAAGTATGGGGAAATGGCAAGATAAGGTACCCATGCCGTTGGGCCCCATAGAACCTAGAGCATTGTGAGCTCACTGTGAGTACTTGGGGATTTGATTTGGGTGCCCTACACTTACGAAATATTTAAAAATTGCCTTTAAGTAGCTTTTAAAGGCAGGATATTTCTGTTCCACTTGAGTATACTTATTGCACATAAATCTGCTTTGGTGTATCATTTTCAAATTAAAAACTTATTTTTTGAGATACCAACTTTTCAAACAGCATCTTGCCACAGACTGTAATTTTAAGATATATTGCATAATACCATGATATTCTTCATAGAGTACTAATTATAGACTTTGAAAATTGTCAAATTATCTGTTACATTGTTCTTTAATGATTCTTTCTATTGTAGGAACAATTTACAGCAATGAGAGATTTGTACATGAAAAATGGACAAGGCTTTGCATTAGTTTATTCCATCACAGCACAGTCCACATTTAATGATTTACAAGATCTGAGAGAACAGATACTTCGAGTTAAAGACACTGATGATGTAAGCTGACTTTCTATTAAAGTTATGTTTTGCGGCTTGTTTTTCAAAAGCTTTTTCCTTGAAAGGCCAAAATATATCTTTAATCCTCATACATATTTCAAAAATATATAGTGTGTGAAGTAAGAAACACTCTTCTCTTCCCTTAATCTGTATAAAATGAAATTTATGCCCTTCCATTTTTAAATCATGTGCTTGATGGAGAGGAAGGAGAGTTATGTGTGACAAATGTTACTAATAAAGCAAATGATGTTCTGGTCACATTACTGGTGTGACCTTTTTAACGAGATTTAAGAGCCTTTTTAATGAGAATCAGTACAATATATGAACACATCTGAAGTCACTATGACAGAAAAGGGGCATAATAATGATAATTGTTAAGGGAAACCAACAAGTATATTAGATTGCAGTGTTAATTTACTTGCCCCTTCAAAGTGCATCATAATGGAGTCAAATCCCTATAGGAAACCGCAAAAGGATTACTTTAATTCCTCATCCTACTATATATAGCAGTGGTTCTCACAATTGATCTTGCATCAGAATCACCAGTTAAAACTGGTTAAAACAGATTGCCAGGCCCCAGTCCCAGAATTTCTGATTCAGTGGGTCTGGGATTGAGCTCAAGAATTTGCATTTCTAACAGGTTTCCAGATGGTATTGATGCTGCTGATCTGGCCCCTCACTTTGAAGAACCACTGTACTATCTATAGTTTAATTATAGCAAATATTGTGAGACTTCTAGGAAATGCTGTTGTTTCCCAGACTTCTGAAACAGGAACTTTAGGGCACCCTCCATATTTACATCAACCTCAATGAGCATTTCTTTCTTTCTTTCTTTTTAATTTCAAAGAGAGGGGAAGGGAAGGAGAAAGAGAGAGAGAAACATCAACGTGTTTTTATATATATGTTTTTATTTATTTTTAGAAGGGAATGGAGGGAGAGAAACATCAATGTGTAGCTACCTCTCACACAGCCCCCACTGGGGACCTGGCCCACAACCCAGGCATGTGCCCTGACTGGTAATCAAACCAGTGACCCATTGGTTCACAGCCCGCGCTCAGTTGACTGAGCTACACCAGCCAGGCCTCAATGAGCATTTCTTAATTAGTAAATCTGTTTTGTACTGTCTCTAGTAACTACTCTAGTTTCCTTCTGTGAGTTGCATAAACAACTATTTATTAATATAATACTCTATATCTGTTTATAAAAAGCCAAAATTCTTGATTTTGGATTTTTACAAAAACTTCTTTAGAAAGTCAGTCTCTAAGTGATTAGTGGGAGTTTTGCAGAGTAAGTACTATTTTTCCTTAGTGTCCTTTCACATCACATGTATCCAGACACATGATGAACATGGTCTAGATCTTTACTAAATTAAGAGGATTTTACCTTCTGGCATTTTAATACAGACTACATGAGAAACTAAATATTCTGCTTTAGGGACTTTCCAGATTTTTCCTTTTTGAGTTGTGAAATTAAGGACAATTATTTGATAAATGCATTTCAGGAAATCAGAAAACTTGAGGTCAATTCACAGCCTAAGAGAAACATTTTAAATTTTTGATATGTACTGGCTTTTTACAGCAACACAGCTTTGTACTTCTTTTTTGAAAAGGCTTTGTATTTTGTTTACTATAATCAGTTACAAATCCATTGTGATATAGTTTTAAGGGTTATTTCCCCTTTTATAAAAAGATCGTAGCTTGTTTTCTAAAAATTTCATGTGAAAGGGTCTTAAAATTGTTAAAACTTTCATATTTAATTGTAAATGTTATTACACTCAGGTTAGTATTTTTCTCTGACATAATATAAAATATAATCCTTAGAGTTGATTCTTAGAATTCTTTCAGTTTGAACTTACATCATGTATTTATTTGCTTATTTGTTTTTACTCTCACAAATATATTTTTAGGTTCCAATGATTCTGGTTGGTAATAAGTGTGACTTGGAAGATGAAAGAGTTGTAGGAAAGGAACAAGGTCAAAATCTAGCAAGACAGTGGAACAACTGTGCATTCTTAGAATCCTCTGCAAAATCAAAAATAAATGTTAATGAGGTATGGTAAAATATACTTTAAAAACTCTATTAGAAATTCAGCATTCAGAAATAATGGAAAATAATGTGTGTCTACTAACCCATCTTCAGATTAATGTGTACCCAGGGTGCTTTGCTCATCCTTGTAGGCAGAAATCTTAGGTTAAATATATGCATGTTGATGAGCAGCAGTGATATTTTAGCTTCTTTATTACAGTAGAATTACCCATGAAAAGAAGGAAGGCTGTACCCAGAATTGTAGGTGTGGAGAAGACAAGTTAAGTCAGGTATATGAAAGATGTGTAAGAGAGCAAATTCGGAAAGGCATGCATGGTTCTTGCCTTGAAGGGGCTTAAAGTCATGTAAAGATACATAGAAAGATCTGAAGAAGAGTAAGGATTGTTTTCATTGTACAATGATAAATGTTCTAACTGAACTAAGATTAAGATCTCTGTGGCTCCTTCAACTCAGTACTCATTTTAAGGACATTAATTTTAGCCCTCCCAAAAAATAAACAGAAGAGAACTTGGCAGTCATAAGAAAACCTGGTTTTACTTTCATTTAACTGAATAAAATATTTGCTTTCTGGGGTTCATTGATATCCATGGAAAGTTCACCTTTTTATTTTACTTTTTTGTGTTTTTTAAGTTTTTTTCCTTCTGTAACTTAAAAAATAATGTATTTGCAGATCTTTTATGATCTAGTGCGGCAAATCAACAGAAAAACTCCAGTGCCTGGGAAGGCCCGCAAAAAGTCGTCATGTCAGCTGCTTTAATATACTAAATGCATTGTAGCTCTGAGCCAGGTATGTTAATTCCCCCGCCCCCTTTTTTTTTTTTTTTTAATCTTTTCCTCTAACTTTTAACCTCAACTTGATTTGGGCACTCTTGTTAAGAAAGCAAGTACAGAATTTTTTGTTATTCTAAGAAAGAAATGGTTACTTCCTTTTAAAATAGCCATGAGTTAGTATAATATCCTAGTGATTAAAATAATTCATTTATATTTCATCACCAGAAGTATTCCACATAAGTGAATATTCTAGTTCATTTAATATATACTTATGCCCCAGTGGGACACTGGTTGGTGCTTACAGTACAGTGATGAACCATACTGACATCTTTGCCTCTTCATCACCTTACTAAGCTAGTTAAGGTCTAGTGCAAGAGTTAGACAAGCAATTGCAAAATATGATAAATGCTATTATAGAATAAATCCAGCATAGTACTGATAATAAGAACTCCTGGCACATTCATTATATGCCAGTCACTCTTAAGTACTGTCTGATATTAATTGAATTCTCACAACAATCCTATGAGGCGGAACTATTATTATTATTCCCATACTACAAATGAGTGAACTGAGACACAAAAAGATTGTTACTTTTTCAAGCCCTTTAATTAGTAAACACAGAGTCAGAATTTGAATCTAGTGATCTTGAGTACATGGCTCAAAATTTCAGCCATGGCCTGGCTCCCAAGTCCATGCTTAGTTATTATGGATAGTATAGGAACGCATGTAAATATGATACCGAACCAGGTATGTTACATGTGAACTGGATTCAGGAAAAGTCTGTCAGAGTAAAAGACATCTAAGCTGAGATACTAAGGTTAAGTAGAAATTGTGTAGGGGATGAAGAGCTCCGGACAGGCAGAACCACAAATACAACCCACAGAAGAGACAGCAAAGGAAAACTTAAGCATATAACATTTCTATATGGTTTTTGAAAATAATTATATTAAATGAGTTAATACTTACAAAGCAATTACATCAGTGCCTGGTACATGATAAGTTCTTAACCATTAGGTAGCTACTGCTGTTTGCCAACAGCAGTGGTTTCCTGCTCAGTGTTCATTAACCCGTATTGCACTGTACCTTTACCTTGGGGCTCTTTTGATGTTTGTGTTCTGCTTCCTATGTGAAATAGGAAGCCCCGCACTACATTTTGCCCCGCACTACATAGCACTCTGATCCTATATCTCTTTGGGGTTTTTGACCCAGCTTTCTGTTTAGAGATACAAGAGGGGCCCCCAAAACATTGGAATTTATTTATGAAAAATTGTGTATTCTTACATGTTTGTACTTCAGTCATCTTCTAAGTACACTACATTTGATGCTACACCTATCCAGATGTTTTTTTCCACTGCTCAAAACAGTTTTAGAACTCGTTAATTTTGATGCATTGTAGTGCTCTTGCCCTTTTTTGTTTCACCTCTTCCACATCGGCAAAATGTTTCCCTTTGAGGACTTTTTTCATCCAGGGAAACAAAAGTCACTCAGTGAAATCAGTTGACCAGGGAGGGTGGGGCACAGGGTGGGGTGCGGTGGGTCATACAGTTTTTGGTCAAAAACTGTTGAACACTCAGCATGGTGTGGGCAGGTGTGCTCGTAAATCACCCATCATGAAATGGGCAAATGCATTGAAAGAGACTTCCAAAAATTCACTGAAGGCTGAGCACAGCAGCTCACAACAGTGCCGGCTGGTACACAGTTACAGTGGGTTCCTAGAACACTCACCTAGTGGGAGAAGCCTGTACTATAAGGGCTTCTCGCCCTCCTGAAGATAAGTCCTATTTTTCGTATGTCCTCTCATTTCTGATAGCCTCTCATTCCTGACCACATACATGCCCATTTTTAGCACATATGTTCCTGAACTCACACATTCCCACTTGTCCTTTCCAATTTGCTACATTCCGTCTGCTAGGAAAACTGAGCAAACTCAGACTCTAAATGAGGCCTAAAAGTTCAAGACATGTGGAAATCAGCAACCATATATATTAACAGCATTTTTGGAGCTTGCAACAAGTCTGATCCCCAGAAAAACAGCAAAAAAGGAAACATTTTTTAGCCCAGGCATGTGTGTGAAGAATCATCCAAAGTAAATAAAAATGTACTTTGCCAGGCAATGCATTCTTTTTTTTAATTTATTTGACAGACAATGCATTCTTATTTTACCTCTTTTGTGTACATTGCTCACAATTTTTTAAAATTTAATTTCATGATTTTAGTGTAATACCAACTTTTTCTGACTTGCATCTAAAAGTTGATGGAATCTCTTTAAATGTGGAATTTGAAATTACGTGAGTGAACTGTAAAAGGTCATCATGAAATAAATTGTTTTGTTTATTTCTCTGGACCAGCTTTTTAACCACTCTCATTAGAAGAGTGAGGAAGAATGGTCTTGATTTTCTAATACTAGAAACCCTGGTGAAATGCATTTCTAGGATTGTAAACACTCTTACAACATCGCACATTTTGTTAAATATAATGAAGTTGACCTGACCTAAAATTTTGATGTGGTTTTTTTCCCTTGCTTTTAATCTTTGAAAGGTAATACACAGGAATTTACACTAAGGGATACTCTCTTTTTTATCTAAAACTTTCATTTGACTGACTTTCAAGAGGGCAGCAGAATAGATGAAGTCATTCCAAAAAGATGAAAACACCTACTCTTGCTTTACTTTGCTATGAGTTGGGGTACATTCTATGCATTTGTAACATTTGAACACTGTTATCATAATGTGTTCCTTTGGCTCTTGTGTGTGCAGTTTTCTACCCATGTTTTCAATTTATTTTTTTCTTTTGACAGGTCTGAAGAACTGTTGCCCAATTCAACAGTGCCAGCATTCCAACTTTGTTAAACCTACCGACATCTTACATGGACTTTCTGTGGTGGTACCCTTTAAGAGGCAGATGAAAGCTACTACATCAGTTTGCACATTCTAATCACTTTCCAGTATCACAGGAGAGATTTTTACTTATATAATAGTCCTAGAGCATGCAGCTGGTAAAACCAGAGGCTACGATCCAGTGTTACCGCTAAGAGACATTTCCCCCACCGATGTTGTACATGTCTGAAAATGGTGTACTGTATACTTTAACACGCCCCGTACTTTGTATTGGAGAGTACAATAATGTAAATCCTAAAAGCACCACTATTTTAGCATAATAAAAGAAAGTCCAAAGAGCTCCTATACAGACTACTCCAGATAACTTTGCTTCTTTGATACTTGTAGCGTATTGTAATTTTTTTTAAGAAAATCAAGGTCATTATCATTGTATTGTACAAATAAGCGCTTTGATTAACACAGCTATATAGTTTTTTTAATTTTTAAAAAACCTGTGGAGACAGTGATCTTGTCTTTAAAATACAATAGTCCTTTCAGTATGATGTCTTAGATTAAAGACGTTGCCTTTAATATCTGTTGGGAAGGAAATGTCCAGATTTTTCAAATCTCTTATTATATGTTTCCTTTTTTGTTTACACAGGGAACAGTGTTTATAGTTGTATGTACAGTGGGGGTCTACAACAAGAAGTGTATATTTTCAAACAATTTTTTAATGATTTAACAATTTTTGTAAATCATTTTCAGGCTTCTGCAGCTGTAGATTCTCACTGTGAAACCCTTGCTTGCTCATGCATAAGTGTATTTGCAATACCAAATATACAGGTTTAGTATTTTTGCCTGTTAGTGGTTGTTTCACACGTGTAACGTTTTGGTTGAGATGTTAAATGGTGGACGAGTACTGTGGATGTGAATGTGGGAAGTACTTTTAATCATGTGTAATTGGTCACAAGGCCTAAGTTGCAGTAACTATTGCTGTTTTATTTAACAATGCCTTGTTGCTTTGTATGCATTAACGTTTGGATGTAAAGATTGTGTGTCTATCCAACATGGAGCCACAGTATTTAAATTGACCAACCTAATGTTACAACTACTTAGAGGTGGCCAAATGTAAACTAAAAGCCTTAATTAAAGTGGTGCAATTTTGTATAACTTAGCATCAGTAGTTCAATAAATTTGGATTGCCATGCAAGGGCTTGCATTATAATTACTTGCCACTTGAATGTGTTTTGTGTAATGTTTAACAGTGCTAGTAAATAAATACAGATTTAACTTCTTTTTAAATGTGATAGGTGCATTTTACATAGTGTGGTTTCATAATTTGGAACATTTGGGCAAGCCAGATTCATTAAGTTCAGAAATGATGAGTAAAAAATGTCAGGGTTTTTTTCCTAGTATTATTTGAATAGCCATATAACTACCTTTCGAATTTTTCCTTGGGAAAGAATTTTGTAAATCAAGCAATACTACTTATGAACATATGCCTTCTACGTAATGTTCAATACCTCTTTGAGGTGTAGGAGGAAGAATTGAAAATACTTTGGACAGATGTTACACCTATGGATTTTTTAAAAATATAGGATGAAGTTATACCTTAGAATATTATGGTTATAAAGTTTTTTGAATGAAGTGGACTCAGGTACTACTTTCTTTTTAGGTAACGTCTATCTTTGTGTTAGGTGTGTTATAATTCAGTTTTCGGGGGCTTTTGACACTTGTAAACAAACCTTAACCTTTCTCAAAGTATTGTCTGTCACTGGAGCGTATCATCAATTAATTAGAGATACCATCTAATTTAGGGTTGTCTGCTAATCCCCTAAATACATGCTATCTGAATGGGATATTTAAAGGCTTTCATATAAGATAGAAAGGTTCTTACTGCTTTCACATTTAACTCACAGAATTCCGTTTATTTAAGGGTTACATGTGTCTATTAAAAAAAAGTTTGTTCTCGCAGTAGCCCCACATAATTGAGAGTTATTTTGGCAGAACTGAACCCAGAAGAAGCTACTTCAGTTTACTAATTCTTGCTGCATTCATTTGATCCTCTGAGAGTACCTTCGTTAATTCAAATGTTTGTTGCCCACTAACTATGTATCAGGCTGAATTCTAGGCTCTTAAAAACAAATACTCAGCAGATAAAATAAGTATTTCCATGTCAAGCATAGCTCTGAGTCTGAGGACAAGCAGTAACTGAGATCAACGTAGGACCCTCCCCTCTTGGAATTTATACTCTGTTAAAGGGTTTCTCAGCCTCAGCACTATAGAGGTTTTGTGCTGCCCGGTGCATTATAGGATTTTTGCAGCATCCTTGGTCTCCACCCACTAGAGGCCAGTAATGCCATCCCCAGCCTCAAGTTGTGACAACCAAAATTATCTCCAGGCATTGCCAGGTGTCCTCCAGTTCGATTTAGGGTGGATTGTGGGGGAGAGCAGGTATTGAAGGGCAGAATCACACTGTTTAAGAACCACTGATCAGGTGGGAAATACATTAATTACAGGGGAGCGTCAGGGGTGCCAAATGGACGGTTTAGTACAGTGAGTGAGAATGTAGGCTCTGGAACCAGATTTCCAGGGTCTCATCCCAGCTTTGCCACTTCTAGTTTGTACCCCGGTTAGATGCCTCAAGTACCTTACCTGTGGGATGGGAATGATAGTGGCACCTACTTCATAGGAGTTAAAGAGAGTGAGATAAATGAACTGCCATCCTCAAGGTCAATATTTTTGTTTTAATTTTGTATTTTGCTGATATAAATAGGGCTGTAGTTACAAAGAAAGCACTATTGTCTGCCATACAAAATAGTTATTGCACCTTAGGAGTGCAAGTCATATGTAGAAGGACTTAAATGCTTAACTGGAAAAGTGCTAAAGTAATTCAGTCAGAAAACTCATGAGTTCCTTTTCATGTCCCCAGGAACACTTGGAGGAACTTGAATTTTAGGAAAAAACCAGAAGGATATTTCACTGAATTTTTCTAAAAAGTATAAAAACCCTATTATATTGACTCA
The DNA here is from genome assembly GCA_004026765.1 of Micronycteris hirsuta. Classification (NCBI taxonomy): domain Eukaryota; kingdom Metazoa; phylum Chordata; class Mammalia; order Chiroptera; family Phyllostomidae; genus Micronycteris; species Micronycteris hirsuta. The sequence goes on along the minus strand of PVJI01006435.1, from coordinate 16,336 downwards.
ACTTTTTTCTTAACTATGTTTACCATGTGGATATGCGTAGAAAGTTTTAAAACCTCCACTTATGAAAATCTTGCTTTGCTTTTTAATCATCTTGACTTCAGATGTTGGGGCAACAAAAAAAATCAAAACTCATCGCTGCAATCTGTCTTTAGTTTACCTCAATCTGTCTTCATTGAATTGAATCCCCATCTGTTCTGTCTCCTCTGTATTAAATCTTGAAAATACAGGGAGGGGTTACAGTATTTTACAATTAATATTCCTATGAGCTTATCTTAGAAATCTTAGTGTTTGCAGGCCTCTCTCTCTTAACCTCTCGTTGAGCCTTAACAAATTGTGATTTATAGGATTCTTTTCAAAAAATCTGTAATTCGTTGCAGTGCATCAATACAGCTGGTATTTTACAAATGCATGAGAGAAGTGTATTGGGTTGAATTAGAACTAAGATTCCCTCAACTGACCATGGAGAGAAGTATGCAGCATGAGCCTTTGTTGGGGTATTGATACTTGTCAAAGTCGGCTACTAAACCTATTAATGGAAAAACTAAGTTTGTAGGTTTGATATTATCTTTGAAAGGTGAAAATAAAATACTTATTGCTAAATAGCTTCATTTTCTAAGTACAGGTATTTTTCATATTTAAAAAATATATATTTCATGTTGTACATACCTTGAGCTTGCTCTTTTTTTTAATCCTCACCTGAGGACATGTTTATTAATTTTAGAGAGAGGAAGGGAGAGAGAAACATCAACCGGTTGTTTCCTGTAGCCTGTGCCCCAGCCAGGGCTGAACTTGCCCCCTTAAAACATCATTGTTAGTGGCCTGTATATTTGACCTTGAGAATTAATAGATGTTCCCCAATATTAGGGATAGCTACGTGATTTTTGTATCTAAGAATCAACAGATGTATTCAACATTGCATGTCTACCATGCTTTACCATTTATAGGCAATCAGTAATTTCTGATTCGGCCCTGACTGGTGTGGCTCTGGGTTGGGCATCGCCCTACAAACCGAAGGGTTGCTGATTGGACTATGGTCAGGGCACATTCCTGGCTTGCCAGCCAGATGCTTGGTTAGGGGAGTGTGAGAGGCATGATTGATGTTTCTTTACCTCTTTCTCCCTATCTTCCCCTCAAAAAAAAAATCTTTAAAAATATGTGGAGACAGTTTTTACTGTTTTATGAATCTAGTTTAACCTGATTTTCCTTATATAGTGACATAAATGAAATAATATGTGGATTCAGCATTTGGGTCAAAAGGCAGGGTTTTTTCTGAAAACTAGCACATAGATCTTACAGGATTTTCATGTGAATATGTTTACCTAAGTCAAAAGGTTTATAGCAGTTTTTAAGTAGGCAGAAATCAAAGCCTTTAATGTTTTTGTCATCTGCCATAATTACCTATTCAAATTTCTATTTACAGTGTAGTAGTTTATGTCCCCTGTGAGCACTGAGTTCAGGACAGGAAACAATTACAGCCCTGTGCCGCATGATGTTTCCTTAAACGACGGACTGCGTATGTAGTCTAGGTGTGTAGTAGGCTATGCCATCTAGGTCTGGGTAAGTGCAGCCTATGACGTTCACATAACGTTTCTCAGAACGCATCCCCGTTGTTAAGTTGCTGATGCCTTTACTGTCAGACTCCTGAATACAGCCTGCTGTGTTTGAGGGCAGAGGGAAGTAGCAAAGGGCTGATAAACCCCAGTCCCTGCCGGCGAGGTGCTCAGCGTTACCAGTGGTGGAAGAAAAGTCAAAAAGTATCAGGTGAAAATCTAATAGTGTGTTCTAATAACACCATTCTCTGTTGTCCGTGCTATGCAAGTGACTAACAGTAAAAATTGTATTTTGCTTTAAAATGTATGGATTATTTGATTTATACTTCTATTAGTTTTACTCAGGTCAATGTTAGGTTCTCTGAGCAAATCAACCAGTGATAGAGAGCTACATGGCTGGCAGAAAAAGAAATGAGTATCTCCCCACCGGAAATGAAGTGAGTAATAGGATTAAAGTAACACTTTGACAGCAGTACGAAAGGTATTCCAGGAAGGAGTAATGGCAGAACTAGAGTTAACCCAGCCAGCTTGTAGGCAGGCTGCTTGGGTCTGGAAGCATGAAGTAAATAGGGCTGAAGCCGTGATGAGGAGAGCCCAAGAAATTTTTTAAATAACTGGAAAATTGGTGAATGGCTTAGATGCGGGGCTGAAGGAAAGAGTGAAATATCTGAATTTATTAGCAGAACTAGCGGGATTGAGCACCAGTGATGATAAGCCAGGAAGGAATCAGTTTTTACTGCATGATCGAATGAATTTTTTGGTAAGACAAAGTCTATGTTAAGTGAAGTATTGGCATGAGAGTGTCTCCCTGGGGAGAGGTTATGTTAACAGTTGGACCTTGAAGTCACTGACGTACAGGTGGCAACTGAAACCATGAATATGGGTGAAACTTTTTATAAGGATTAAGCGTGGAGAAAGAAAAATAGGACAACCTGGCCTCAGCTGGGCGTCGGGAGGTGAGGGTTGTGGAATAAGGACTGCTAGAACAAAGGCAAGGGCAGGTGAGGCAGCAGATCGCCTTCTGAAGCCTGAGAATACAGCATCTTTGATAGCAAAGAGCAAGATAATGTCCTCTTCTGTGCTGCTGGCCAGCAGTAATTTCATTCTCCTGACATGTCAGTTTGTATCTGTCCCAGTATGCACTTCTTATTGGAGAACTGGCTGCTAATCTAAGATGATAGGATAGCTTTGGAAACACTGTCCTCTAGTTAGTACCAAGTCTATATAGATAATCTGTGCAGGGACTAGAAAGTGTTCAGAGCCAGTGTTGACAAATTTCAAATTCAGCTGCACCAAGGCCACAAGACACCTTTCAAATACATGTCATTGAAACATTTCTCCACATACCTGTCTAATAATATGAACATTATTGTTCCTCTTGTTTTTCTTAAATGGTACTTTTGGTATTTTACCTACAAAAAAAGTGTGTTAGGGGGATTCTTAACTAACTGGGTTCTCATGTTTATCTGTTATTTTCTAAAAGATACTAATGTCCTATACAGTATGTATTAGTTCCTAGGACTGTTGTAACGACCACAAATTTGGTGGCTTAAAACAACAAACTTTCTCACAATTCTGGAGGCCAGAAATCCAAAATCAAAGTGTCAGCGAGGCCTTGCTCCCTCCAGCGGCTCTTGGAGAGAATCCATTCCTTGCTGCTGCTGCTCTTCTTGGCATTAGGCCACAATCACTCCAGGCTCTGCCTCTCTCCATATCTCTGTGTGTTTTATCTCTCACTTATAAGGACATTTGTGATGGCAGGAAGAGCCCCTCAGGGCAATCCAGGATCTTCTCAAGTGCCTTAACCACATCTGCTAAGACCCTTTTTAAAATAAAAGTAACATTTGCAGCTTTGGGCACTAGAATGTGGACATACCTTTGGGGGACATCGGCCCACCCCACGGTGTTTTACTAATTTCTCAATAACAAAGACTAATGTGGTCTACACTAGAATAACCCAAAACATGCTAAATTAAGTCAGATCTACTGGGTTCCCTAAAGAGAGTCCACCTACATAGGAAACCCTCAGAATTAAGCTACTCTTCAGAGATTCTTCTGTGGGAAGCTAGAATCAGATAAAACTTTCAGGAGTCTAAATAGAGGTCCAGTCTGGCCCAGTTCCACAATTCCAAAATCAGTACAGTTCCTTGGAATGCTGTCAACCATTATCCCAGTGAATTACCTTCCACGTGAGTTAGCATGCATCCTGTCTCCCATAAATATTTTCTACTTTTCAGTGATGACAGAAACTTCCTCATGCTGAGTGACATAAATAGCAAACTTTATTTTTCATCTTCAGACAAGTGGGCTTTTCCTCCACTCGCCCCCCACCTTTAAACAGACGTGATTCATATTAGAAGAAAATGAGTGCTGTGAAACCAGTGTCATGATTTAGGTTTTACTCAACTTCTGCACTGAATTGAATTTTTTATTTACTCTGGGATTTTTTTTTTTTTTTAAGAAATTGGAGTAATGGGCAGGCACAAGAATTAAATGGTAAAAATGCATTTGGTTGGAATGAAGTACATTGAACATTGAGGGGTTTTTTTATACTTTTTAGTACACCCTGCAGTAGGGGGTGAGGTTTCTGTCAATGGATCATCTCCAAAAGGCCTTACTCATTAATTATTTGCAGTCATGATATAAGGAGATGGTAGTCATCTATGGTTTCCATGTCTTAAGACACATGCTCCCAGAAGTCAGTTCAGCCATCTTGTCCTGGAACTATTCTGGAAATAGTTTTCACCACTTCACTCATTCATTCCCTTGAGTTTTCTGACTTCAATAAAATACGACTTGGATTATACAAGACTTAACTGAAGAGTAATAGAGTATTTTATTAGACTAAGTAATTCCTCACCACCATGATAGTTCATTCACCAATGCTGTCATAGAGGATGTCCCTAAAGAAGGAAGTGACACCCACTTCCCACCCCTTCATCCTTCCACTCTGAATCAGTACTGCATTGCATAGTCCTGTGGTCAGGGCATTCTCCCCTTGGCAGGATGTAGCTAATATGGAATACAGAATTAATGATTTTGTTGCTCTAGGCCCCCTGCCAAGGCTCTCGTTCAGGGACAGTACGGAGGACAGTGCTCAGGATGTTATCCAAACAGGATAGATGTAATTTGCCCTTGAAAGTGAACACAGTTTGTAGTGCTAAGTCAGAGCTGCATCTCCCCAAGTCATCTACCCAAGGCCATTGCATCACAAGGAAGGAATTTTTAACTCCCTTATTTGTAAAACTCAGAGGAACAGTAGAATTAGTCACAATTGACTCAACTTATTTATCTAATTTTGGAGAAAGAAAAATTCTAGGAAGCAAAAGATTTTGACAGGTCTTGATCTGCGCAGATGAACTGTAAAATACCATATGAGTTAGACCAAAATATATTCACTAGCCTTAAACCTGGTTTCACTCTAACTTCTCTTTTCCAAAGGAAAACAGTCTGTGGAATACTAATAATTGTTACATAATAATTATTAACCTGTTGTTATTACACAGTAACAATCTGTGGTACCACTTCCATACACAGACTGTTTCTCTGCTCTCCTGCTCTCCTGTCAAAGAGGAGAATCACAAAAGTTTTAAGAAAGTTGTCACCCAGGTTCCCCAAAACCAATTAATAGGGAATGGTGAAAGGAAGAAAAACACTAAATGGTAGCTTAACATGTTAAGCGAGGTGTCAGTCCCTGGGGACTGACAGTGAACTTTTCGTTTGGGTGACAGGTGCGTGGAACCAGCAGTATCAAGGTTAAAAAATAAGTGTTGTAATTTTAATGAAGTTTTGCCTTGGCTGCACCACTGTGTGCCTATTTATGCTCTAACCCAACACCTGTGGAGTGGTCGCCGGCCCACCACCTGAACGGAAAGCCCAGCAAAATCGGCTCCACTCTTAACGTGCTAATTCTTGGTTCTTCAGCATGATATATCTATGAAAAAGACATTTCTAGATTGAACAACTCACAAGCTCTGATGGTTAGGAAGTAATAATACTAGTTACCATTTCTTGGACTCCCTACTTTATGCCATCCACTGCACTAAGCACTTATGTGTTTGTCTTAGCCCCCAAAACAATGCTATGAAATAGGGGCCTTTTTTATTAGTGTCCCCTATTAGTGCTAATGATAGTGCATCAAGCAATAGAATAAAATATTCATTATAAACACTGGAAAATGAAATTGTTTTTGCTGATATAAGTGGATACTTCAAAAGCTCAAAAAAGTCTGTAAGAGTCATTCAGAAACTTAGAATGTGGCTGGATACAAGGTAAATATGCCAAAAATCAATAGCTTTTTTCCTATATCCACAATAAGCACAAGTTGATACAGGGAAAAATATGACAGGCAAAAACTATAAATGTCTCAAGAAATAAAACTAACAAGAAAGCTATTATATAATCTTACTAAGTGACATAAATCAAGATCTGAACAAATGTATTCTTGAGTGGGAAGACAATATAATAAAATAGCAATTCCATCAAGGTAACATTTAATGTAATATGATTCCAATTTGAATTTCAACTAGGTAAGGCTTTGAAATTGAAATTGTACTAAATGAACTTTAAGTTCAAGGGTAAGAAGAAATGGCATTAACCAGTAGAGTAGAATTTAGCCCAGAAGCAGATTCCACTGTATTACAGAAGTTACTATAAAACAAAAATATATAGCAATAAAATATTACTTTGTAAATGATGCTGGTACAGTTATCAATCTGAAGAAAATAAATGTTTAATTCCTATATCATATAAAAAATTGCAGATATATTGAAAAATTTCAAGCTATAAGTGAAACAAAAATCATAGAAGCAAGTCTAAGACTGGAAGTGAAGTCTAGAGATAGGGGAGACCTTAGCTAATTCAAGACAGCTATTTTAAAATTAAAATATTCTATATAAATTAAGTTGCTAAAATTAAAGAATATAGATTTAAAACTTGTTTGGGAAAACATATTACAAAGTCAGATTTTGGAAAACAAAATAGAATTAATATCTATAAAATACAAATGTTTCTTAGAAATTGAGAACAATGCCCCCCGCAATGTATGAAAGATATTACTAAGCAGTTCAGAGAGAAGCAATTCCAGATGACCCATAAACATAAAAGGATGCTCAAACTAACTAGCCACAAGCAGGATGCAAAAAGTACCAAAGAACCCAATACATGGGCAAAAATTGCAAAGGAATAACAATGCAATCCCAGAAGTGAGCTTGGCGGGGCAAGAAATGAATCATATATTGCTGATGGAAATGTGCATTATAATGCCTTTGTATAAATCAAAATTTTAATGTTGCTATATGCTACTGTCTATTAAAATTCAGAATAAGCAAATCTGATCCAGCTATCCTATACCTGACAGGAGACCAAGGAAATGAAAGGATATATACTCAAGACTATTTAGTGACACACTGTACAAGCAAAAGCAGAAATAGGATAAATGACCATCAATAAAGAATGACTGAATAAATTATGATTCATAGAACATTATGCAGCCATTAAAAATGACTTTCATGTTGCCCTGGCAGGGTGAGTCTGTTGGAGCATCGTCCCATACACCAAAAGGTTGCCAGTTGATTCCCAGTCAGAGCACATACCTAGGTTGCAGGTTCCATCCCCAGTAGGGGTACAAATGGGAGGCAACTGATTGATGTTTATCTATCTATCTGTCTATCATCTCTATCTGTCTATCTCTATCTCCCATTCTCTCTCTCTCTAAAATCAATAAAAACATATCCTCGGGTGAGATTTTTAAAAAACTACTTTGATGTTCAATTATTTTTTTTAAAGAATTCATTTATTTATTTTTAGACAGAAGGGAAGAGAGGGAGAGAAATATCAATGTGTGGTTGCCTCTCACGTGGCCCCCACTGGGGACCTGGCCTGCAACCCAGGCATGTGCCCTGACTGGGAATCCATCTGGCGACCCCTTGGTTTGCAGCCCGCGCTTAATCACTGAGCTACACCAGCCAGGGCTAATTTTTTTAAAAATATATTTTATTGATTATGCTATTACAGTTGTCCCATTTTCCCCACTTTATTCCCCTCTGTCCCGCACACCTCCCCCCCGACATTCTCCCCCTTTAGTTCTTGTCCATGGGTTGTACATATAAGTTCTTTTGCTTTTACATTTCCTATACCAATCTTAACCTCCCCATGTCTGTTTTCTACCTACCATTTATGCTACTTATTCTCTGTACCTTTCCCCCCTGTCTCCCCTCCAACTCCCCTGTTGATAACCCTCCATGCCTTATATAAATTCCTTTAACATTTCATATAATACAGGCTGGGTGATGATGAACTCCTTGAACTTGACGTTATCTGAGAAACACTTTATCTGCCCTTCCATTCTAAATGAAAGTTTTGCTGGTTAGAGTAATCTTGGATGTAGGTCCTTGCCTTTCATGATTTGGTATACTTCTTTCCAACCCCTTCTTGCCTGAAAGGTCTCTTTTGAGAAATCAACTGACAGTCTTATGGGAATTCTTTTGTAGGTAACTGTCCCCTTTTCTCTTGCTGCTTCTAAGATTCTCTCCTTATTTTTAATCTTGGATAATGTCATTATGATGTGTTTTGGTGTGTTCCTCTTTGGGTCCAACTTCTTTGGAACTCTAAACTTCCTGGACTTTCTGGAAGTCTATTTCTTTTGCCAGATTGGGGAAGTTCTCCTTCATTATTTGTTCAAATAAGTTTTTATTTTGTTGCTCTTCCTCTTCTCCTTCTGGTACTTCTATAATTTGGATGTTGGAATGTTTAAAGATGTCCCGGAGGTTCTTAAGCCTCTCCTCATTTTTTTGAATTCTTGTTTCTTTTCTGATTGAATGTTTTTTTCTTCCTTCTGGTCCACACCATTGATTTGAGTCCCAGTTTCCTTCCCATCACTATTGGTTCCCTGTACATTTCCCCTTATTTCACTTAGCATAGTCTTCATTTTTTTTCATCTAATCTGTGACCAAATTTCAACCAATTCTGTGAGCATCCTGATTACCAGTGTTTTCAACTGTGCATCTGATAGGTTGGCTATATCTCTGTGGCTTAGTTGTATTTTTTCTGGAGCTTTTATCTGCTCTTTCATTTGGGCCATTTTTTCCCCTCGGTGCACCTGTTACATATAAGGGGCGGAGCCTTAGGTATTCACCAGGGCAGGGTAACCCACTTCGCTTCATTGTGACGTTGTCTGTGGGGAAGGGGTCTGAGAGGAAACAATTGCGCTTGCTCTGCTCTCTGCCGGCTTTCACTCACTTCCTCCTCTACCCACAAGCAAATTGGGCCCTTCTGTGCTGATTCCCGTGTGAGTGGGCTTGTGTGTGTTCTAGGACCCTGTGGGTCTCTCCAAAGAACTTCCCTGTGAGGCTGGGAGTTCCTCCCACTGCCGCCCCAGCCTCCACAGGGGTTTTCAATCGATGGCTTAAGGCTTTATTTCCCCAAGCTGGAACCCTGGGCTGCACGGTCTGTTTCGCTCCCCAGCTTTTTCTGCTGGTTTATCTGTGTGCAAATGTGGGACCACCCATGCTACCAGTCTCAGCCCAGCTGGGTCCGGGTTGGCCAGACTCGGGTTTCGCTGGGTCCACCAGCTGTGGTCCTGCGGGCCAGCTACAGCGTTGCCTGCCCCACTCCACATACGACTGGCTTGCTGTGAGCCCTCTCCGCTCGGCTCCACCCCTCCTACCGGTCTGAGTGAATGTGTCTTCTTTAACTCCTTGGTTGTTGGACTTCTATACAATTCGATTTTCTATCAGTTCTGGTTGTTTTTTGTTTTTAAATTGTTGTTGTCCCTCTTTTGGTTGTGCAAAGAGGCACAGTGTGTCTACCTAGGCCTCCATCTTGGCCCAAAGTCTGGTGTTTAATTATTGACTTACAGCAGTGATTTTCAACTTTTTAACCTAATGGCACACATAAACTAATTACTAAAATTCTGCAGCACACCAAAAATATATTTTATGGCTATCTGCCAAAAATAAGTATAATTTTGATTGATTTTAATAATAATAATAATAATAATAGTAATTACCTACCTTTTTTGCTCCAAAGTGACTTTTTGAAAAAATCACGTATTGCCTGGCTGGTATGGCTCAGTTGGTTGGGCATCATCCTAAAAGCATAATGTCGCCAGTTCAATTCCCCATCAGGGCACATGCCTGGGTTGTGGGGTTGTTTCCTTGTTGGGCACATACAAGAGGCAACCTATTGATGTTTCTCACATCAGTGTTTCTGTCTGTCTCTTTCTCCGCCCCCCCTTCCCCTCTCTCTAAAAATAAATAAATAATTTTTTTAAAAAAAATCAGGTGCATATACTTGTATATAAGGATTTCTGGTACCAAGATTACTCATTAGATGCAACCTTATTATGCAATGTGACCAATAAGATGCAACTATTTTTATGACATATATATCTATGGTTCAAGACTGGGCATTCACACCAGACTGCTATTGTTGTGTTGGCTTTTGTCATTTTTTTATTTGACAATCTGAGTGAAAAGAGGTCAGTGGCCCTGACTAAGTAGTCAGGTATTGCATGTTTTCTAAAAATTATATTTCATTGGGCCATGGCTGGTATAGCTCAGTGGACTGAGTGTGGGCCTGCAAATCAAAGGATCACCAGTTTGATTCCTAGTCAGGGCACATGCCTGGGTTTTGGGCCAGGTCCCCAGTAGGAGGGTGCACAAGAGGCAACCACACATTGGTGCTTCTCTCCCTCTCTTTCTCCTTCCCTTCACCACTCTCTAAAAAATAAATAAAGTCTTTCCAAAAAAAGATATGTCTAATTGGCCCTGGCTTGTGTGGCTCAGTGAGTTGAGTACAAGCCTGTGAACTGAAAAGCCACAGGTTCCATTCCCAGTCAGGGAACATGCCTGGATTGTGGGCCAAGTCCCCAGTTGGGGATGGGGGATGTGCAAGAGGCAGCCAATCAATGTTTCTGTCCCTGTCTTTCTCCCTTCCTTCCCCTGAGCCTAAAATAAATAAATAAATAAAATAAATGAAATTTTAAAATATATTATTGTGTTGATTATGCTATTACAATTGTTCCCCCTTTGCACCTCTCCACCTGGTGCCCCCCCTCCCCACCAGCAATCATCCCCCCTTAGTTCATGTCCATGGGTCGTGCATATAACTTCTTTGGCTTCTCCATTTCCTACACTGTTCTTAACAACCCCCTATTTTGTGCCTACCAATTATGCTTCTTAATCCCTGCACCTTTTCCCCCATTCTCCCCATAACCCCTCCCAGCTGATAACCCTCCAAATGATCTCTATATCTATAATTCTGTTCCTGTTCTGCTTGTTTGCTTAGTTTGTTGTTTTAGATTCAGTTATTGATCATTGTGAATGCGTTACCATTTTAATGTTCATAGTTTTTGTTTTCTTTTTCTTAAGTCCCTTGAACATCATATGTAATAATGGCTTGGTGATGATGAACTCCTTTAGCTTTACCTTGTCTGGGAAACACTTTATCTGCCCTTTCATTCTAAATGATAGCTTTGCTGGATAGAGTAATCTAGGTTGTAGGTCCTTGCTTTTCATCACTTTGAATACTTCTTGCCAGTCCCTACTTGCCTGTAAAGTTTCTTCTGAGAGCCCTAGCTGGTGTTGCTCAGTGGATTGAGCACAGGCCTGCAAACCAAAGCATTGCCAATTCAATTCCCAGTCAGGGCACATGCCTGGGTTGCAAGCCAGGTCCCCAGTAGGGGGTGCTCAAGAGGCAACCACACACTGATGTTTCACTCCCCCCCTTTCTCCCTCCCTTCCCCTCTCTCTAAAAATAAATAAATAAAATCTTTATTAAAAAAGTTTGTTTTGAGAAATCAGCTGATTGTCTCGTGGGAACTCCTTTGTAGGTAACTATCTGTTTTTCTTTTGCTGCATTTAAGATTCTCTCTTTATCTTTAACCTTCGGCATTTTAATTATGATGTGTCTTGCTGTGGTCCTCTTTGGGTACAACTTGTTTGGGATTCTCTGTGCTTCCTGGACTGGTATGTCTATTCCCTTTGCCAAATTAGGGAAGTTTTCTTTCATTATTTTTTCAAATAAGTTTTCAATTTCTTGCTCTTCCTCTTTTCCTTCTGGCATCCCTAAGATTCAGATGTTGGTACGTTTGATGATACCCCAGAGGCTTTCTATACTATCTTCTTTTTTTTTTAATTCTTTTTTTCTCTCTATTCTAGTTGAAGTCTTCTTTCTTCCTTATGTTCCAAATTGTTGATTTGAATCATGGCTTCCTCCCCTTCACTATTAGTTCCCTATAGATTTTTCTTTATTTCACTTAGTGTAACCTTCATTCCTTCCATTATGTTATTGCTGTACTCAGTGAGTTCTTTGAGCATCTTGATCACCGGTGTTTTGAACTCTGCATGTGATAGGTTGCAGATAGTTTATCTCCATTCATTAAGTTCTTTTTCTGGGGTTTTGTTCTGTTCTTTCTTTTGGGCCTTGTTTCTTTGTCTCCTCAATTTGGCAGCCTCCCTGTGTTTGTTTCTGTGTATTAGGTAGACCTGCTTTGACTCCCTGTCTTAGGAAGGCGGCCTATTGTAGAAAAGGCACCTATAAATTGTGTTCAGTGGAGCCTTAGGTAATCAGCAGAGTGGGACAACCCACTTCACTGCTTTGTGGCTCTGTGTGGGGGAGGGCTCAGAGAGGGGACCATGCTGCCTCCTGGCTTCTGGAGGTTTGCCCAACACTTGCCCTGTTTCCAGTCACTTCACCCCCTCCCCATATGCGACTAGCACCCTTCCAGCTGTTGCCCTGGTGCTGAATCCCAGAGTGACTGGGTTTGCATATGTTCTAAGACCACGTGGGCCCTTTAAGTGGAGGCTCCTGAAAATCCAGCAGTTTCTTCCATCACCCCAACCCCCACTGGTTTTTACAGCTACATGTTATGGGGATTCATGTTCCTGGTGATGGAACCCTGTGCTGTGTGGTCTGGCCTGGGGCTGGGATTGCTCACTCCCAAGGTATCCCTCCCAATTTTTATCCACCACAAATGAATGTGGGACCATCCAATCAGCTGCCACTGCCTCTCTCACCACACTGCGTCACCTCACCTCTCTGCCTGTCTCCTTGTCTCTGCCCCTCCTACCCGTTCTGGATGAATGTGGCTTCTTTAAATCCTTGGTTGTTGGACTTCCACACAGTTCAGTTTTCTGACAGTACTGGGTGTTATTTTTTTTTGAGGTTTAATTGTAATTCACTCTGTGTTTGTGTGAGGAGGTGAAGTACATTAACCCATGCCTCCATCTTGCCCAGAAGTCAGGTATTACATGTTTTAAAAATTCTTGCACCACATTGGTGAAAATCACTGACTTAGAGGGATTTCTATGAGGTATCGAAAGTGAACAAAGCAAAATACAGGGGAGAATTGTGTTGTGTGTGTGTGTGTGTGTGTGTGTGTGTGTGTGTGTGTATTAGATAAACCTGGAAAAGAACTGAAGGATACATATATCCCAGTTTGTTAATATGGTCATAGAGGATGGTGGGGTGAGGAATTTAAGAAGATTTCAGTAGGTGTGAGAAGAAAAGCAAAAATACAGTGATTGGGGAAAAAAAACAGGAGTAAAATGTATAGAGAATATTCATTGTCAGTAGCAAGTAAATATAAATATTAAAAGCTATATATACATGCAATGCCATTGTATGTAAAATATGAATGTAAACATCAGAGGTAATATACAATTATAAAAATCACTGTGCTAACAGTAGTAATATGGATCACTGTTGAAATATTTTTCCCTAACATTGTTACATTATCTTTATGTAAAAATAAATTTAACAAAATTTAAGTCACTAAGTTATCACTGTAATTTCATACTTAAATCAGAAAAAAGAAATCATCATTCAAAAAGCCAGAAGAGTTTAGCTTTCTTTTATTTATGTATTTACTTACTTATTTTTTGTCCTCACCCAAGGACATTTTTTCATGGCTTTTAGAGAGAGGAAGAGAGAGAGAGAAACATCAGCGTGAGAGAGAAACATTGATTGGTTGCCTCCCATACGTTCCCGGACCAGGGATCGAACCTGCAACCTAGATATGTGTCCTAGCTGGGAATCATATCCAAAACCCTTCAGTTATTGGACGGTGCTCCAACTGAGCCACACCAGCCAGGGCTAGCTTTCTTTTATTATCTGAAATTCAACCTTTTTACATAGCTATAAAACTTCAGTTGATCTGGTGAAGGACAAAGATGCAGAAAGATCCCCTAGGATGGCAGGCAGTTTCCCAAAGGTGAAGTGCAATCATTTAAAAATTGCAAATAGGAAGCCAGGATGGATTTTGAAGCACATATTTGCATCACAGATTCAAACTTCCAAACAAGTTTCAAGGGCAATGTCGAAGACAGACACAGCTTTTTCTTTGCATTATATTGCACTGCCAATACTTACATTCTATGATTTTATGCTTTAAATGCACTTCTATTTATAGAATCTGCATAGTTTGCTCTTATATGTCAATATGTTTATAGCTCAATATAAACATACTCAAAGTATTTTAAAAGTGATTTTCTGCTCTTGATTTATGAAACAAATATAGATTTATTTTTAATCATTAAAGTAATACCTTGAATATTCTATTGTTAAAAAATAGATTCACAGGAGAAAGGGCAAACCTAGAGCGCCTAGTCAAGGAGATCAGAGACCACACCACTGAACCTCATAGAATTCCTACCATAGAAGTTCACCCTACAAAGACAGCTAACAAAGCAAAACATAAGGAAGCACAGAAACAAACAAAAAGAGTCAACTAAAATGGGGAGGCAAAAAAAAAGAGCACACAATCAAAAGGAATGGAAGACTTCCCACTAAAAGAGCTAAAGGAAATGGAAGTAACCAAACTATCAGATATAGAATTCAAATTAATGGTTATAAAAATGCTAAAGGAGCTCACAGACGACTACAAGGAACTGAGTGAGAAATACATCAGCATGAAAAAAGAAATAGAAACTATAAATAAAAACCAGGAAGAAATGAACAATAAAATCTCAGAAATAAAAAACACATTAGAAGGAATTACAAGCAGGTTGGATGAAGCAGAGGATCGGATCAGCGAGTTGGATGACAAGGTAGAAAAAAACTCCCAGATAAAGCAAGAAAAAGAAAAAAGACTCAGAAAGAACGAACAGGTGTTAAGGAAACTGCAAGACAATATGAAATGTAACAATAGCCATGTAATAGGGATAACAGAAGGAGAAGAAGAAGAGCAAGGGATAGAAAACCTGTTTGAAAAAGTAATAATGGAAAACTTCCCTAATTTGATGAGAGAAAAAGTCACACAAATCCAGGAAACACAGAGAGACCCAATCAAGAGGAACCCAAAGAGACCCACCTCAAGACACATCATGATTAAAATGGCAAAATTCCAAGACAAAGAGCGAATCTTTTTTTTTTTTAACCCTACCCCACTGCCCCTGCTCCAAAGAGCGAATCTTAAAGGCAGCAAGGCAGAAAAACGAACTAACATACAAGGGAGCCCCAATAAGGCTAGCAGCTGATTTCTCAATGGAAGCGCTCCAAGCCAGAAGAGAATGGCAAGAAATATTCCAAGTAATGAAAGCCAGAGGCCTGTAACCAAGATTACCCCACCCAGCAAGGCTCTCAATTAAAAGGGAAGGCCAAATAAGGAGCTTCCCAGACAAAAGAAGTCTAAAAGAATACACCTCCACCAAACCAGCTCTGCAAGAGATGCTAAAGGGACTGATTTAAGGAAAGGAAGGGAAAGAGAGAGAGTGAGGAACACAGGTACAAAAAAAAAATGGCAATGAATAAGTACCTATCAATAATAACCTTAAACATAAACAGATTAAATCTCCAATCAAAAGACATAGAGTAGTCGAATGGATAAGAAAGCATGACCCACACATATACTGCCTACAAGAGGCCCACCTCAGAACAAAAGACCTACACAGACTGAAAGTGAAGGGCTGGAAACAAATTTTCCAAGCAAACGGACAGGGGGAAAAAAAAAAAAGCTGGGGTAGCAATACTCAGACAAAATAGACTTCCAAAAAAAGGGCCATAAAGAGAGACCCAGAAAGACACTTCATAATACTCAAGGGAAGAATCCATCAAGAAAACAAACATTGTAAATATATATGTACCCAACATAGGAGCACCCAAATACAGAAAGAAAATCTTGGAGGACTTCAAGAAAGATATTGACAGAAACACAATTATAGTAGGGGATTTTAACACTCCACTGTCAAAATTGGACGATCTTCCAAATAAAATATGAACAAAGATATTGTGGCATTGAACAATGCCCTAGATGAAATGGACTTAACTGGTATATATATAGAGCCTTTCATCCCAAAGAAGCAAAATATACATTCTTTTCAAGTGCACATGGAATATTCTGAAAGATAGACCACATGATAGGACACAAAACAAGCCTCAACAAATTCAAGAAATTTGAAATCATAACAAGCATTTTCTCTGACTGCAAAGGACTGAAACTAGAAACCAACCTCAAGGAAAAAACTCAAAAATACTCAAACTCATGGAGATTGAATAGCATGCTATTAAACAATGAATGGGTCAAGAAGGAGATCAAGGAGGAAATCAAAAGGTTCCTGGAAACAAATGAAAATGAACTCACCACAACCCAAAACTCATGGGACAGAGCAAAGGCAATCCTGAGAGGGAAATTCATAGTGATACAGGCCTACCTAAAAAAAAAAAATAGAAACATTTCAAATAAACAACCTAACCCTACGCCTACAAGAACTTGAGGAACAACAACAAAGACAGCCCAGAGCAAGTAGAAGGGAGGAAATAACCAAGATCAAAGCAGAATTAAATGA